>JAHZMT010002130.1:0-24319 GCA_027743785.1 Sinhomidia bicolor | reverse complement strand
ACAATATCCAAGCAGCGTGTACTGTTGTCGGTGAGCGAGGTTCTCAAATGATTAAAGAGTACTGGGGAATTGCACCTTAATTGGCTTTTCTCAAATTGCTTCACAACATAATGCCATATTATCGCAGTGCGTATTATTATTACCTATTATGTACTTCACGGCAACAAAACAATTGTTTGCGCTTACAGCAGACAGGCGCAAACTGCTTTGTTTGCATTTCACCAAAAACACTTAATTTATGTACGCGTGGTTGTAATGTTCAAAAGTATTTATTTACAGTGGAAATGCCAAATAAACATTTTGTTACGTCTTCTTTGTTTTTATTTAATATTCCAATAGTTAGGCAAGATGTTAAGTTTTTTATGTAACCATATTCCTGTGTATAAATAAATTGTAAATGTATTATTTTTCCTACTATTTGAGAAAATATTCAGATTGCATTGTTTTCATTTTTAGCAGCTATTTCCTTAGATGAACGACGTTTGTCATGCAAAAATGCTGTTAAGGATTATAAAACGTTTTCAGCACAGCAAGTATCGTCTTTAATTAATTTGATCAGCATCATTAACAGACATACCTAATAGTAATCTACACCAACCAAAACGACCAAGTATTTGAAGAAATGAAAGAATCAAATAAGAACAGTAAAATTAATTAAATAAAGTAACAGTTTTAGACTAGTAATTCGCCAATAGTATTTTACTGTAAACGGAAGGAATTATATTACAGGGGTTACACCATCTTCCCCGTCGTCTCTCCGTTGTTGTACGCACTACTCAACTGTTTGTCGGAGGTGCGTGAATGTTAAACGGTGGTGGTAATAATTAAATTATAATAGCTTAATGAATTCGGGCAACGGAATCCCCGCGATTCTTGGCTCTGTACTTTTGCAGTTGCTGTTCAGCCATGTCACATCGTCCTTCAGCTTCCTCCAATTCCTGTTGAGTCTTGCGGAACTTGGCAAGGTTAAGGGCAGCGATTTCCTCCTGTAGCAAATAAAAAGATGATATGTACCAAATGATTTTTGAAAAATTATTATTGAAAGAGTCATTCTAGTAAACAATTAAAAATCTTACGGCTTCTTCAATCTGCCTCTTGTAGCTCTTGATCTTTTGCTGTAATTTGTCAACTAGGTCTTGCATTCTTTCGTGGTTCTTTCTATCCTCCTCAGCAGTAAAAGTGAGCTCCTTGATGCGTCGCTCACTCTTCCTGAGATTCTTCTGAGCCTCAGCGTGTCTGCGCTGTTCTCCATCAAGCTCAAGTTCCAGAAGACGGGCTCGTTCTTCCAGCTTGGCAATGGTCTTCTTTCCTCCCTTGAGGGCGTTGGCTTCAGCCTCATTCAGTCGGGCTTGCAGGTCCTTAAGGTGGATCTCCATTGATTTCCGATCCTTCTCAACAGCTTGAGCATGCTCCTGTTCTGCTTCTCAATTCATCAGCTAATCTTGCAGCATCGACCATTGCTCGCTTGCACTTTTCCTCAGAGTTCTTGGCTTCATTCAAGATTTCTTCGAGGTCAGTCTGCAAATTATGAAACATTATGGCATTGCTAATTTAAATTATTCACCACAGCTTTTCAACAATTTAATTATATTATTCAGGTTTTTTTTAGTTTAACGTACGCAGTTTGTGCATTTACCTTTTGTAATTTTGCACTGAGATCACCGCTCTTGCTGCTTTCATTTTCCAGTTCCTTTTCAACCTCATCCTTCTCTTGTTTCAACTTGGCAACCTTTTCTTCCAGTTCTTTCTTTGCCTGCTTTGTCTTTTCGACAGATTCCTCCATCTTTGCAGCCTTTTCCTCCAGTTTCTAAAGTAAATTTAACAACACCCTTATTATTATTAGGAATGCACCTTAATTCATTATATTGTAAGAATTTGCAAAGCAGTGTCAAAATACCTTGAGTTCCTTTGCCTCCTTGTCTCCAGCACAGAGTGGGACAACCTTCTGCATAAGATTGAACCATGGCCATTTCTTGTTTTGCATGTACTGGCGTAATGTTCTCTGAATAACTTGCAAAGCCACACGTTGGTCCTTCAGCTTCTTGAAGTTCTTTCTTGACAAATACTGGCGAATATTTGCTTGCATCCAGGTGAGAATCTTGGCAATTTTCTCATCACGAATTTCCTCAAGTTGACCGAGGACACCAGCTCGGAAGAATACCTGGAAAGTTTTAAAAGTTGGAATAAGTTTTTTGTAAGTCAGCATTAGTTTTTACTCATTTTCAACCTTTTTTACTAAAAAAATACAGAGGATGCTTTAAAATAAAGTTATTTATAAAGCCATTATTAGTCAGCATTTTCAAATCAATAAAGCGTAAATCAATTCAATTTGAATTTTTAAAAAGCTCTACTTTGTTTACTGTTCTCAACTATTTGCTAATTAAACTGTGGAAAATGAAAGGTTTTAAAGCGTTTGGTTAATTTGATTTTTTGGTATAACGAAACGTTTGAACATTTTCACGATTTAAGAAAATGTAAAGAATAGGTTTGCACATGCCTTGGTATGTCCGACTCGCCACTTATCAGCCTCCAAACCGATGTGTTCAAAGCATGCTTGGGCCATCTTTTTAACTTCTTTTTCGTTTTGTCTCATTGGCTCGGCAGCTAAGATAATGTACCTTTGTGTAGAGGGCAAAGTGATAGCTTATGTTATTATCAGTGTCCCAGATCAAGTTTCATTTTTAAGCTTTTATAAAAAGGAAATGATCTCCTGCATTATGGGGCAATGCATATATGTATATAAAAATAATATCCTATTATCGTAATCATCTTTTTTTCGCTTGGCAAGGTAAATCGTAAATGTCATCTTCATTTTATAGTACCTTAATATTCCTGTTGACTGACAGTAAACAGATTACATTTACTGATTCGTTTTTCGATTCTACTACGCATTTGTAGAAATCCCTTCATCCTTAAGTATTTACTGAAATATGTACATTGAGACGTTTCATTTGTATATTCCTTCTTTGAATTGATATTTTTTTTTGTTTTGAAATTCGGATGGAAGGGTCTAAAAAAATTCCGTGCACACGCAATTTTAAAAGGGTATCAAGGGACACACAGTTAATTATAATATATTGTGTTGCATTGCATTCCATAGAAAACAAACAAATTGCTTAAAGGAATGGGTACTTGATACTGGTTTCCAAAATAAAATTGGAGAATAATTCAAGGTAGAATTGGAGAGAATAAGTTGATCCAATTTAAATTGTAGGGGTACGTATTTCTACACAGAAGGATGACGTTCATTTTTAATAAGAGATATTGAAGGTTTTGCATTCATCCACAGAAAATCATATAATTATTATTGTTTTTATGTTCAAGAGGTAGAAGATAGCAAAGGGGATACGTCTATGTCTGGTTCACTACACACATGGTGGGTACATATATATCTTATGGAGGAGGAAGAATATGATTACTTTTAAAATCAAGATTATTTTTTGCAACTAAAATCACAAACGCAATATAGCTTACCGATGCTTAAAGTCAGCATACACCATTCTGTTGGGGAAACCTTTTCTGCAAATACGGATGCCTTCAAGTACACCGTTACAGGTGAGCTGGTGCATTACCAAGTGAGAATCAATAAGACCTGGAGTCTTCACCTCGTTGGGGATAATGCAACGAATGAAAGATGGATAAGTGGCTCGAAGAGTAGTCATCAGATTGTTCAGTTGTTCCTGAAAACATGAATAAAGTTGTTTCGGCATTTTAAAAGTGATGTTGACAAAAATACGGTTTCATACGAAAAATACGAACAATAAGAGAGATGTACTCGTGTACTCCGTCATCCGTAGTAGCTTTTGTGTCTACGGTCATTAAAGCATGCTTACAAAATTTCAATGAACTTCTATAGAACTCTACAGAGATTCTGATTAAATTGAACTTTGCCTTTCTCTCCATATATACTACTACTCACCACCGTTAATGTTTTTTTACACACAGAATAAAACACAGTATTAATAATTGAGACAAAAGTAGTGACAGTGACAGATAACTAAACTATTACACGTGCACGAACGCTGTCTGGTGGTTCGCTCATGTAATTTGGACAGTTTGAAAACAACTAAGTTCTAAAGTCTGAAGAGAAACAAACAACGAATAGGTAATAGCGAAAAATATTTATTAACCCTGTATGAAGATGATACTGATGTGAAACCACCACCCTTCTTTCTGCCACCACCTATGGAGGTTTATCAATTCAGAATTGTAAGAATATATAATATTTGAATTGATGATGAGACATAAAGCAGTAGAAAGGTTGGTTGTATTGTGGAAGAAGTATTAAAATTTATAGAGGTCATGGAATCAATTATATGGGGGAACTAATCCAAATTTTACATGAAAAATTAATTTTACCTTTGCCACCCTTTGAGGCGCCAGAATCGCCAGCGTCACCAGACTGACCAGGATGGTCAGCATACAGCACCACTACAAGATCGTTGGTTCCCTTCTTGTACTGATCGACAACTGTGTCGTTCAAGGGATCCTTGTTCTTTTCCAGCCATCCAGCAATGTTGTATTGCACCTGGGGTAATACGAAATGATATTTTGTTCTGATTTAGTTGCTAATTGCAAGCATCACCAGTATAAAAAATGAGTTATATAAGCTTATAAACAGTTCGTACAGTTCCAGCGTAGTGACCAACAGCAAAGTGAGCCTCCTTTTGACCTGGTTTTGTTGGTTTTGGTTTCAAGAAGCAAGGGGACTTGCCCAACAAGTTGGTTTTCAACATGTCTTCAAAACTCTTATCTGTGGCCTTGGGGAAAAGAGTCTGCTCCTCAAGAATGGCGAACACACCCATGGGCTTGATTTTTTAAAAATAGATAGAGATTAATTTTCCTTTTTTCAAACTTATTGTAAAGGATAATGGTGAGGCTTTTACCATTTCCATCAAAGAAATACAAGCCTGCAAGTCCATGCCGAAATCTTCAAAGATCCAGTCGAGACCTTCAGTTTTGTATTCCTCTTGCTCGAGGACAAACATGTGATGGTTGAAAAACTGTTGAAGCTTCTCATTAGTGAAATTGATGCAAAGCTGATCGAATCCGTTTTCCTGTGCACAGAGAAAAAAAGCAATTACATGAGATTTACGATTGCACTTGGCTCCAGGCCCAGGCATTAAGTATTACTTTTCTAAAATACATGCATTTACCTCAAAAATTTCGAAACCGGCAATATCCAATACACCGGCTGCATAAACAATTAAAATTTTCAAATTCTAAAAATAGTTAACATTTATTTGAAAATTAAATTAATTTTAAAACTTGCCAAAAGAAGCACGCTTCTGCTTTGTGTCAAGGGTGTCGTTACAGCGCCTGATCAAATGCTTGAACAATCTGTCGTAGATTGACTTGGTCATGGCACCAAGTGTGTAACCGCACTATTGGAAAATATTTTATATAAAATCAAAACAATATTGACAATTGCAAAGTTATTTAATGACTGCTGCAGTTTCAAACATGCACTTACCTGTATGACATTCATACCCTTCGTCACAAACTCCGTACCGACTTTGATCCTTGGCTTGCAAATATTTTTATAAAGAAGTTCTCCATCAACTCCGAGAAGTTTACCAACGCACATGCCAGCCTAAATATTAATGACAGGTTTTATGAATAGTTTTGACATGAACTCATGTTGTTTAATCATTTTATAGACCTACATCCATGCCATCTGCTTCAGCCTGTTCCTCTCGACCTTTTTGCTTAAACTTCATGGCACCCATGTGCATGCAAGATGCGGTAATCTTGTAAATGTTATCACGTTCGAGCAAAGGGAAATTTAGAATTTCAAAAGCTTCCTGTAATTGAAATTTATAAATGCATTACTTCTTGTATCATTGCATTTTTATGATTTATAATTAAGCAGAAAGAGATGTTTAACATGAAGCATTACATGTGTCATTTTCATTTCCTCAAAGTCATCAATGGATGGTACAGTAATTTTACCCTGAGACACAAATGGGTACTGATAGATGTCATCACCCAGGCATAACATTTCTGTAGTTTCATAGTAAAAAGCGAGCATTATTTTACAGTAAAAAATAAGCTTTGCTGCTGAAATTCTTGACACCTGAAACGAACCTTTCATGGAAGGAATTGCTCCAGTCATCAGTTGGTAGAAGATGTGGTAGCAACGCTCGAGAGGCATTTGAGAAATGCATCTGGCTTTCTCCAGTAAATCTAAAGTTAAAAGTAAACGGTTATCCACTCCATTGTTCTAAATAAGATTTAAGCGAGACGTTCTCTAAAATTCAAATCATGTTCATCAAAATGTGTGACAACTTACAACTCTCAATGTCACCACCAGCCAACTTTCCAGTAGGTCCGAAATGAATACGAATGAATTTACCCTACGATCGTGCAATTGGATTACTACACGTTAAATCTTACATGTGACCTAATGTGAGGTTTCAGCATTATATTTTAATAAAACTTACGAAACGAGAAGAGTTATCATTACGGGTTGTCTTTGCATTACCAAAGGATTCCAGTACAGGATTAGTTTGTACAATTTGATCTTCAAGTGAGACCTTTGAAATAGTTGTGTTTTTTCATGTGAATTATTTGTATTGCTCGCTTTTCAAAGTAAGTCAAGGTTTAAGTAAATCGGATATTTTTTTCAATTCACCTTCTTTTCGCTACCTTCACCCTTCACGGTAGAGGCACCGACTTGTGCAAAATACGCAATGACTTTCTTTGTGTTTTCAGTTTTTCCTGCACCAGACTCTCCACTGTAGGCATAATAAACAAAACCTTTGTAAATAAAAGACTTTCCGATTAAAAGGAATTTTCTACAAAGTAAATGACTCAACTTACGTAATCAAAATGGACTGATTTTCCTTGGCTGAAAAGTAAAATTAAAAAAAACAGTAAGAATGGTTCAATCAAACAAAATGACCATAAAATTTTAGTAGTGCATTTTTGTCTTTTTTATAGTTGCATATATTTTTTCATATTATTTACAGTACATTTATGTAGGTGTACTTTCCGACTATGAAGCTGTTTTTCTACTCCAAGCTTGAGAAATGAAAGACATATTATGCGTTGGCGTTAACAAGCCTACTGTTACCAGTGTGTAATATATTCTGATATGATATACACACCGTTTATTAAAGCACGGCAGCATTATTAACTTGGCACCGACTCAAAATTTATTTTTTTACTAAAGCCATTTCTAAACATGATCCGGTACTCAATCATCCTCCCAATATTTTTTTCAAACAAAAACTACACTATTCACTGAATGCTTTTGCATGCATTATGAAAACCTCACAGAGTACACATTCCAAATATCACGAAAAGGAATATGCATTCCAACGACGTTGGGAAGGAGGAAGTATGATATGATGTCTTGTGTTATTTTTGGACTTATGTGAAACGAAAAATGGGAGAGGAGGAGGGTGAAACAGAAAAAAAAGAAGATAATGTGTTCCATTGCAATGCAATAGAACACAAGGCGGTTTAAAGCTAAACCTTTAAACTTAACAAAGCAAAAAGCAATAAAATGTAAACGCTTTCTTTCCCAATGTCTAAAAATGGTCATGTAACCGATACTATGTGGAAACTCATTATCGAGAAAAAAACGGAAGCACGCACTCACCATTGATCATGTTTTGGTATGCTCCCTCAGCAATGGCAAAAATATGTGGGGGAACTTCATTACGTCGCTTGTTCATGTAAATTTTCATCGCTCGAACGGTGTAAATAGGGTACCGCTTGTATGGGTTAATGGCAACGCAAAACAAACCAGAGTAAGTCTGTAAGGAAAGAGATGAAAAGTTTTTTTTAATAGCACAATGGAAATTGTCCAATTTAAAAAAATTTCAAATATGCTACGCTTACGTAGATGAGCTTGTGGTAGTATCTTTGCTTCAAGTTGTGCAAGACTGAGCCTTCATTCAAAAAGGTCAAATTGGACATGTCCTCAGTCATCTCATATTTTGGAGGATTGACTTGTTGCACCAAATCCTTCTTAAATGATTTCTCCTAAAATCAAATAATACAGGCAAACATGTAAGATTTAATTAGGCGTAACTGGAATTTAGGTTGAAATTTATAGGGTTATATACTACACACCTCATTCCTAGCAAACACAGTGACCAAATCTCCCTTTGTCCCTCGAATTTCACCCCTAACAAAATTTTCCTCGTCGTCTGGAACCCAACATGCTGTTTTACCATCGTAAGGCACACTTTGCACCTTCATTCGCTGTTCCATAGACACGAACAGGTACTCCGTGGGGTCGGGTTCCTCACCCGCTTTGAACTTCTGCTCAATAACCATCTTGTCGACTTCACAAAATTACTCAATCTAGCTATGAAAAAAATTGAAAAATCCTAATAAAAATAAGTTGCTATTAAATCTCTTATTGTAAAAAAAAGGAAGCCGCACGAGGTAAACCGCTCAGCACACACACGTTTGAACAACCCTTGAACAGTCCTGAAAATGGAAAAATACGATATAAATTACTTTTTTTCACCACAAGTTGGCTAGCACTTTTTGAATTTTTAAAAGTCTGCATTTGGGGTACTATGAACTTACGTTCGAAAGCTGTTCCGTCGACCCAGCCAAGCTTTCGACTGGCTTTGAGATCGACACTGGAGCCTGGGAGGAAACAGTTGAAAAAACACATCATATCATTTTTCCATTTGGAACGAGGATATGATATGTATATAGATTTGAGTGATGGTAGTCGGGGACGAGCCATGGAAAGGTGCCAAGTTGTTGAAATACGGTAAAAATAAGCTGTGTAAACTCGTAAAGTTTTTTTTTGCTTTTTGTGATGTGATGATGATCATAACTAAAGTTGAGCGAACAAAGTTTTGCATTCTGCATACATGTTCTACTACTGTGTATGTAATAATAATAGACAATCTCGCAAACGCACAAACACATAATATATACATTTTATTTGAAAAATATGCATCTCTAAATTATGTTAGACATGCTATTTTCGTAAGAACCAGATGAATGGAGAACATGGCATTTTTAAAATTCGACCAGTCATAGTTCCCTAATGTGCCTTCCAAACAGTGTCAACTGAAACAAATTTATATCCGAGTGTTGAGCCAACGGCTGGCTGAAGAATGAAGGGGTGCCATGAAGAGCACGCCACCTCGTTAAAGTCTTTTCATTTGAAATTAAGAATATTAATATACCCTATTGAGTCAAGAATAATATACTATTGCCAGTGTTCATTCTTTTCAGGTTTGTGCTTAAAAATATTGAAGATTGCATTTTTTTCTCCCTATCACTAATACCACACTTGAATAATATTAAGGTAATATATAGTTCAAGAATACTGACAAAAAATGAGTTTGTCTTGAGTTCTCACTATAATGACTCATGGCATCCCTAGCGTGTTAAAGCGGAAGAATTCCTATGACTTTAGACGTTAAAGCGTCATAAAAGCGTTTTATCATTTTTACAATATTTGAAAAGAAGCTATTAGAAATACAGCTATAGTATTTTGCTTTCGTTCGGAAAATTCGGAAGCTAGTATGCATGTATTTTTTATGATCTACCCAAATACTTTGGGGAAACATGGGCGAGCACAAGCAAATTATATTATTCCATGCTTTTGTTTCGCCACCACCAACATCATCGAAAAAAATGCCTACAAAATTCCCAAATTACTACGTGCATATTCGTCATCCTTATATAAGCTTCATCTTTTGAAACACCAGTATAGTCGTAGTACTAGAGACAGATGCACTATTACAAAGACACATTTATTTATTTCTAATGCTGCTATATAGTCCGCTCCCCGCTCACTGTCCGTAACGAACATGCGTGTTCCCAAAAACAACTTAAACGATAATTATTTTCAAGTATAGTGCAGTTTGGTAGGAAAGAATTAGTCAGCAAATATAATAAAGGTATATCATCTGAATTAGTAAAGCAATTATATTTTAAATCAGTGAAGTTGAAAGTTTTATGAAATGCAGCCAAAGGTAAAGTAGGACAAAAATCTAAAATCTTAAAACCGTATNGTAAAGTAGGACAAAAATCTAAAATCTCAGAACCGTATAGACCATCAATTATCATAATTATGATTATAAAAACAATAATGTGTTCACTTGATCTATTTATGATAGAAGATTATCGTGTTCATTCCGAATCAATTTTAATGATTCGAAAAAAGAATGCTTCCTTTCACCATGTCAAAGTTAATTTATATGCACTTTTTAAATTAAATGATTCTTTTCAGCTCGAACATAATGTTTTTACCCCCGCATTTTAATAATAAAAACTGCCAAATTTTCTGCATATGTACACAGTTTCTACGCTGCTATTGTCTATTTCTGGGATACTTAATGGATTACGGAAGATAATAATAAGTAGCCTCGTAAACTTGTCGTTTAAAACGACAAACCCTTCTCCTCCCACAAATCTAGCAAGTATGCACAGGCTCAGGAAAACTTTTGAAATTTTTGAACATTTTAAAACGCTTCTTTTCTTGTTTTTGAGTAAGAACTATTTTACATTACATGCCGTTGTAATAATAGCTGCCGACGAGTGTAAATGGATAGGATAACCCAGCGATCCTCAATATTACGAAAGATTTTTTTGTTCGAAAATCTAATTTCGGTTTCAATTCAACTTCATAAATATAATATGCCCTGTCTCTCTTAATACCTACACCTACTGTGCCGTGTTACGTTGTTCATCTTCATCCTGTATTACATTTTTGTGGAGGCTTCCTGAAAAAAATATATGAACAAAGACAGAGCACCGACGACGCTGCTGAAGCAGTTTCTGTAAACAACTTAGGTATAAGTGTACTTATGTATCTCACTGGAACCCATCGATGCCTCAATTTTGCGGGAAGGAGATCTCTTGTCTGCGGAATTATAGAACTCTTTATTTTGTTGTTTTGTAAAAGTTGTTTACTGTGTTTGTGGAATGTGGACACAAAAGACGAAAACGTGTTATTTATTTAAATATAATTCGTTTAGCTATTATCTAATCTAATTAGCTTATCTAATCAACAGCTATTGCCAGTTAGCTCGGAACTTTTGTTCAATAACTAAATACCTAGATAAGATATGTATTGAAATCAGCAGCTGTGAAAGATTAAAGAAAATTTGCAGACATTATTTCCTTCAATGTAATTAAGTTGAGTGGAGGAAGAAGTAGTTTTTAAAGTGTATTTGCAAATTGCATTGTTTTAAACGAGAAAGTACAAAATGGCTGGGTTCGAGAGAATGGACACAAGCAATGGAGGAAGTGCGTCACCTGAAGTATACGGCCGTAGTGATGAAGAAGCTGAGGAGACGGTGACAATGACGCCCCGTGAATTATTAACCCGACTTCATACGGTACTTTGTCAATATTATCGATTCTGCAGTGTATGTGCAGGCTTCACGTAGATAATATTATGACTTTAATTACGACTTAATAATGTAGTGTTTGGTTTCACTAATAAATTTGTTTATTTATTGTGTGAATACATATAGGCATGGATGAACGAAAGACTTGCACCAGACTTGTTGCCACCTCTTACCGAGGAGGTTGAATGCATGTTGGAGCTGCTAAGAAATATGGAACAAAATATGGCCAAACTGGAAAAGAAGGATATTCGGCTGGGAGTTCATAAGATGGAGGTAAGTTGGGTAGTAGTGAACGATAGTGTTCAAACTGTGTGCAACAAATGTGTGCGTGTGTGTAGTCATTTGGCAGGCATAGACAGTAGACTTTGACTTTTGTATAATTTAACAGGTTGATAGAATCAGGTATCTCATATCAAGTTATTTGAGAATACGATTGGCAAAGATACAAGAGTATTGTTGGAGTCTTCAGGAAGCTGAGAACAAAAGAAGTTCACAAGCCCCAAGTATGATGACACCTGAGGAGCAGAAATTTTTGAAAGAGTAATTTTTACTTGTTTTATACAAAATGGTAATATAAATTTGAAATTTATTTCAAAAGACTAATTTATTTATTTTGTAAATTTTGCAGATATATTGAGTTATTAGAATCACATTTGAAGAATATGGGTGCACAGCACATGCCGAGAACTATGCAGACACTTCAAGCAGGTCAAATGTCGACAGAAGCTAATCTAGATGCCTTTGTGTTCCTACGCGTAAATCAGGACTCCATGATAAGTGTTGATGATGCAGATGGAAGGTTAGTAACATTATGTATATTTATTGTAGTGGGACGTTGTCTTTTCTATATTGACTCATCAATTTTGTATATTTAGGCACGAGGATGTCAACCTTGATGAAAAATCTCAACACATTATTAGATACCGGCCTGTTAAAAATTTGGTTCCCTCTGGAGCTGTGGAACTTGTGTAAAAATAGCGTTGAACAGTTACCTTCATGTTAATAATATAGCAAATGTAGAACTAACATTATTTACGCCAACTATTTTTTTGTAATGTATGTATAAATAAATTTTCTATAATCGATCACCACAAATTTAGTCATAATTTAAAAACACGGCATTAAGACGTACGTGTTAAGAACTAAAATTTGACAAGTGCATTTATTTATATAGTCACACACGCCACATTGGAGAAATGTAGTCCAGTTAGGACTGTCTATAGTATAATAACTAAATTATTTATAGAAAAAATGCAATGCCTAAATATAGTAATTTCATATAATATGCATGGGTTTAAAGCATCGTTTAATGTAGCTATATGCTACAGCTACTGTAATTATGTTTTTGACTTTTGACTCATTTTACCAAGAACAGCAGTAATTTCATAGTCAGTTCGTGGAACTGGTGATGAGTTAGCTTGCCTTATGATGATGTATTTATTCTCATTTAAATTAGCGATGAATCTGTGAGAAAAATTACAATAGCATATAATGCGAAGCAACAAAGAGGCCACTCATTTCCAGTAGATCAAATATGTTACGTCAAGCGTCACCACATGAAATGGTAAGGTCATCATGACGTCATGTTTTCATACATCCAGCTAATGTGCAAAAATTATCAATTAACAAAAGTACACATTGAATATACCATTTTACAATTTTACATCTACTGTACTTCCCCGTGTATAATAATCTTTGCTAATCATAAATTTTTTGCATGATTGCTCCTGTTTTTCTCTAAAGTATAAAAATAAGAATTCGCTTGAATTTAGATCTCACTCGTCTAAAAACTGTGCAGAAAATCAGTATACGATCATAAGCGTATCTACGTTAGTACCCAAACCCAATAGTAGTTTTTTGTGCTGCTGATTATTAGTTATAACCAACATTTACATTGAAACTTTAAAATGGCCAAATATTTACTACTTTTCTTGCTTGTTTCACCCATGCTTGTACAAGGGTGGGATTTCTTTGGATTGTTCAAGAAAAGTGAACCAACAACCACTCCATCTCCTATTACTTCAACCAGTGTGCCATCAACAACAAGTGGTAAGCACAATTGACAAATACAGATAAATCCAGTTAACTTATTAGTTTTTGTGGTAAATGATAAAAAAATATAAAAAAATAATTGACTTCATTTGTCGGTTACACGCAAAAGTAAATAATGTCAATAATAATTATTAATAAATCTTAGCTACGACCACTACTACTGAATCGAACGGTGCCTGTTGGTGGACTCAGTGTGGTAAGTAAAAGGATTAAAAAGGCATTAATCATAATCGTATTGTAACAACCGTACCAATAAGTTCATTATACTTTATTCATTCTTATTTATAGGAGCGAGATGCGCAGGCTCTGCAACTGTTCATGATTTTAACGGAGTAAATTGTAATCCTGGACAGTATAAATTTAGGTGCTGTGCCACTTAATTAAGTTTAGGTATATCACAGTATGTGTGTACATAGATATTTTAATGTTTCCCACTAATCATTTGATATCAGTTTTTAAAATAAATGTTTTTTATAATTATTTTAAATATTTAGCTTAAAACAGTCTGTATAAAAACTGCTATTTGTACACAACATTTATTATGCATTATATGAAGTGAGATGATGATGACCTCTGTCACTGTTATCTTAGCATGTTAAAACTTTTCTTTTGATTTTTTTCAGTCATATTCTGTATAAGCATTTGTAAAAAATCTTTATTACTCTCATAATACATCAAACAGATATTTTACCTCATCCTCTTGATTCTTATACTGGTTGGTTCCGTCCGATTTGCTCACTTATAGTGACGGGGAAAGAGGTCATTAATAATATAACGTTTGCAATGTATAGATGTATAACAGATAAGTCAGCTATATACATTTTAATATGCTTTAATAAATTATTATTAGTATACCTATATTTTTTCAAGGTCAACCTAAAATACTAGTGAAGTTTGCAAAGAAAATGGTAGATACAACATAAAAGATGTTTAACATTGATTGTATTCAATAAAATTTAGCTGTTTCACAGTGCCCCATGGACGCTTCTATTACATTGATTAGATTTTAGATTGAATCTTTGTCAAAACTTGTAAAAAATAGTTCATTAAAGTAAAATAATTATAAAAATAATATATTGAACAACAGTATGTATTTACTTTTCAAATAATAGAATCTTAAAAGAAAAAATGTTTTATTTTTAAAATTCAACAACTGTATTTTATTAGAAAAACAAAAACAAGTGACAAACATTTATATATCAGATTTTCAACCATTCCGTTTGTTTATCAGCATAATATTCAAGAAATTCACAGCATTATTCTACTTTATCATATTACTAATTTGCAGCACAGCGCATGTAGCAAGTACCTAGTTTAATTCATATGCGCGACTTTGGTAAAAGACATTAGTAATGAAACACAACAAAACACACCTGTCAACTCATCTGTCTGGACAGAATGATGTACAGTGTATTTCATTAAAAAATATGTGCGTACATATGTTTAGAAAATGAAGTGTAGTGTAAATAAACATATTATACAAATGCGACAAAGGGATTTATTCCTGATCACATGCATCCTCTTCATTATGCATTACAATATAACAATAATCAACATAATTTATTCAGTATTCACACCTCCTAGTGGGATTTCTCCCAAGAAGAGGATGATGATCTTCATGAAATCTTGAGTGGTAAAAGAAGATAAAAATCGCAAAATCACACCCTGTTTGTGTTCCTTGTTGAAGGGTTAACTTATGGAAGATGACATTTGATTTGATTTGTTTGTGTATGTATCTTCGTACAAAAGAACTTGTACTGTAATCGTGCCTTTGTCACTGCGTGCATGCGTAGTGGCTAATGCCACACACAAAGTGATGATGTCTGCATTGTTTGTCCAACAAAATATGATTTTTAATTTCAATCTTTAAATATATATATTTTTGTACACTATTTCACAAATAGCTATGTACAAAGTTTAATACACAGTTTCCTATAACACAGCAGACCCTATCAAATTAATCCTATTATTAAATTTACAAAAATTCAAACAGTCTAAATTAAATTACTATAATTTCGTCAATTACAATATTTTCCAACGAACATTGTACAGAGAGAGGCGATAGCTTTCGTAGGTGATTTTAAATAAACATAAAAATAATATTCCTAATAATGTGAATGTGTTTTAAATTCAATTTCTTACGTTTACATAATATAACTTCAACTTCCTTCGAACATCACCACAAAATCTTTGAAGGAAAGACACAATGTACAAGCACAGTTTACTACAAACAACACAATGCGCATAATAATATTATGTGTTTACTTTACAGAGATGACAAACTGAAATCCAGTTGTGGCGTATTATGGTGCTTAATACCTATGTAGGAAGCTGTTCTGAGCACATGAATATGCTTGCCAGACTGATATTAGCATATTAAGAAAGTAAAAAAGAAGCTCTGTGAGAAGAGAAAATGAATTTCAGATGGGTAGACCTCCTGGCGAGGCCACCCTTCAGTCATCCTGGGAAAAGTACGAAAAAATGGTCGGCGACTCTTTGAGGTCACTCAAAATCTGACTGTGATATAGCGTTTTTAGGTGGTTGGTAGGTCAAGTTGGGTCAACTCCCGCACACCGGGGCCTCTTTGAGAACATCAGTGTTCGGTCTCTCCTAAATTCTTAAAGAAAGATGTAGTAAGGGAGTAGTATGTCTTTTGGTTTGGGATTTCAACCATCGATGCATGTAAAAATAATTAAATGATACTTTAATGTTGCCGTATCTTATCAAATTGTTTTTATTAATAGAAAACTGTTGTCTATTGCTTTTTCCCTAGAATTGTTTGGATTTTATTTAGTAATTTGGCAAAATATTGTGCTTGCTGCTTTGCAACTGAACGTTAAAATGTAAACTAGCATGGAATAATGGCAAAGTTTTACTTTCTTCTTACCGATTTTCGTGTTCATCTTGTATTTCTTTGTCTATATGCAACTTAGCCTACCCTTATCGTAGTTTAACCACAAACAGTTTTTTAGCGACTAACAAGCATTTCTTTTTTACTGCGATTTTGTTTTGTCGTATTTTTGAATGTAATATCATTTGGATATTTGACAGGAAATGAAATCAGCATGCAGCAGTTTTTTAAAGCACATAAAAGCGACACAAATAGAAGGGGTGTAAAGTGTAAGTTCTAAACTGTATTTTATCAGGTACTCGTCTGTTTTCTTTTAGCATGAATATATCTTGGGTGTAATATAAGGGCATCATCCCCTCTTTCTTTTCTTACCCTATGCTAGAGTAAAACTGACAAAAACACATTTTTGCTTTGACATTTAATTTCGCATTTTCTTGCGATATTATCGGCAAAGTCATCATGAAACAAATTACAAGTTGCGTAAAGTGCAACAGACGCGTTTAACGCTTCCATGTGCATGCACACACTCACAAGATTGATTTTATTATTATTGGCATTTGTCAGGTTAGCAAAAATTTTTTAAACCATTCCGATTTGCTTATAATAATATATTGTAGAGATTGAATTTTTATTATCACCTGTGCACTCCCTAGGTGTTCCATCTTGTAACTTTTCGGTTGGGTCATCAAAATGAAGTTTGTGCACCTGCACATAACACTAAACATTGCAATCGCTAAAAATAAAAATCTTCTCGTATCATTGAAGGAACCCAACCCAAAATGATGTGTTCAAGATAAAAATTGAAACAAGCGATAATAATACCAATCTTCTTATGATGATGATGACGATGATAGTGTGCAATGGCAAAGGTAACACTTTTGGCTTTAACGGAAAACTATGAAATATGAATGAATATATGAACATGGCGTTTTTACCATTACGTTCATGTACACATTAATCACCATTAACTTTAGAGTCTCTCTCGAATAATTTGTGTGCGTGTGTGGTAGAGATATGGAACCTTCACTCCGACTCCACTATATAGCTTTGACGTTAGTAAGATCTCAGTGAGTCGTAATATTGCAAAAAAAACAATTTTATGACAAGCAAAGGGAAATCTCGTATTGGGATTCCATTATTGTATTTTTGTTATTGCCATTCACATTATTGTTATATCTCCCACTGTGCCATAATGAACTGAAGCAGTTTAACCGTAGCTTCATGAATTTGCTATTTATGACGCTGTGGCTATTTTATTTAGTCACGTTAAAAATATCTTGCTGCCTGCTCTTCAATGCAAAGCTTAAAGAGTGGAAAAAGTGTACTATTATTATTATTAAAAGAAACGTTGCAAGAAGAAAAGTAATAAAAAATAAGAATTTGATGTGTAAGCCAGAAAGAATGTCTACACAGTTAAAACTATATAAAAATTTGTAGAGAAACATTAATAAGTATCTAACCTCGTGTTACTCATCATCTTTTCCCCTTTTTTCTTCTTTCTGCAGGGACCCACATTCATAATTCCTCTCCAGTTTTTACTCACATATGCGATGGACGTGGCAGACAATCCGACTCCAAAACAACGAGCAATACGCAGTGGACGGGAGGCAGAAGAAAAGAATGACGCCTTCGGGGCAAAATAATAAATGACTGAAGTAAATTTTCACTTGGGATCGTTTTCCTTATCCTTTTCCTGAGTTGTGTGGTAAATAAAGATAGGTTAGGTAGGTTCAAGTTGTGGTTCAAAAAAGATACACAAGCCCATGGCTTGTATATCTTGGCCATATAGCAATCTATATATGGCCTTCAATCTACAGTAGGTAATTTTTGAAATAAAATGATCTAAGGTTATTGCTGTATAACCGATACCAGAAAAATTATCGAAGGTGTGTGCGTGTAAAGTATCTTTAGTAAATAAATAAGCAATAAATTTTACATGTTTACATTGTGCAAAAGAAAAAAAAATGAATGTAGTGAAATTGTATAGTTATAGTCGTAATGACATTTTCAAATTATTCTTCGTTATAGTTTTATTAACTACCAAGTATGTGGGGAATAAACAAAAACGTTGAAAAATTAATCACTCTCTAAATACCGTCGTCCTTCAAGGTAATTAAAAGATTGTGATTTAAGCTTCCTGCATTCAAAGTCATTAATGGTGACTGGTGGTATGATATGCATCACGCGTGCAGTAAGACAAGCCAACAACTCTGAAATATGGGAAGCTTCGTTCACAACAACAGTGTTTGACTTTGCTAGAAGAACTAGCATGCAGGACATGCGACAACGCAACGTGATTCTCATCATGAAGAAACCAAACATAAATTTCGGTTAACAAGAACGAGACGCAAATCATTACATCATACAAAACGCATAACAAATTAATTTATTGAGCACATCGTGTAAATACTGATTAAAAAAAAAATCGTGTCCGCATCCCGTTCATATAAAAATATTCTCATAACAAGGAAAATAAACAATATTACAAAAACGCAACCCTTTAAAATTCTCAAAAAAATTTTTGAAAGGATTTTCCTTTTATTTAGAACTAATAGTGTATTTTGCAGTCAAGTTGGAGTTTTTATTTTTTAAATTCTATCATATACATACTATTAGAAAAAATAGACAAATAATAAACTATATATTGACTATTTTTACCCCATTTGCTTTGCCTCGTTGATTTTTCTGTGATTTTAGAATATGGCACAATTTTCCTGCTTGACAGTGAATACGAGTACATGCTTATTTTTATAATGTATACCTATGCATGTATAATATTTAGTACACATATACACACCCTTCATTAGAGAAGGTCTGAGAATGTTGTAAAAATGTATTTAAATGACTATAATGTATCACGTATCCCCAGTACAAAGGTCTTTTGTACTACTTTATTTTTATTCTCTTTGCAACTGGGAACAGCAAACGTTTCCAGAATAAATTATTCAGTGAAACAACTGCAGCAGCTCTCTTTTGGGGACTGGAGTTCGAAGGGTCCCGTTCGTATTTGTATTTCTATTGGCGAATGAGAATAGGATCAGCGTATCTAATTAGCCTTGTGAACAGAAAAGTAGCCACCTTTCATGATCTTACTTTTGCTTTTTTCCTTCTATTCAGTTTTCACATCTCTTCTCCTTTTTATTTCTCTTTGGTAAACTAACACACAACACATACACGAAAAATAAAATAAGTATCAAAACTTGTTCTTTTGCTACTGCTACTGATGACGCTATGATTTCCTCATTCACATTAGAAAATTCACAACGTATACGAAAGAAACTAAAGGATCCATTTACCCTGATTTTTTTCGCTCGTTCACAAAGTGAGCGTGTGTATTATTTGTATAATGATGCATGTATAAAAGCCCAAGAAGAAGCAAATATTATCAGCATGAGTTGTAGAGAGCAGATGAAGACCACGGAGGAGACCGTGTGCGACTAGTACCCTAAAAGTGTTTGAAAAAATTGTCCGGTAGAAAATTTGGCATGACCGACACGGTTCCGATTTCTCCATTTTTCCCTTTTTACCACGATGAACCCGGGTTTGATGGTTTACGAAATGTTAGTGGAGCAACGCAGATGTCGCGAGCCGTTTTGCTTATGACAATAATAATAGGTACGCGTACAAGATACCAGTGTACTGTATGTATATAGGTATACCTAGTCAAAAGTGTTGCTCATATGTCTGTCTGCCAATTGTACATATTTTTATGAATCCTCTTCTGTCGTCATCATTATTTTGTGAACATTTAGCCTGATAAAAAACCGTTTTGTGTACAATTGAACATTAATATATGCTCTACCTCTCATGATGCTATACATGTAGATGGATATAAATATATGTGCGCATATTATATATGCACTATGGCTTATCTTTGATGCAGGGTGAATTACCGACTGAGCACACGTCGAGGCAGCAGTATTCATGAGTCAAGGGTGCTTTCGCTTATACAAATGATTGTCTGCAAAAGGAAATCTGAGCAAGTATTAAATACATTTAAGTGGTAAAATAGCTTTTCCCAAGACAGCCGTGACGAAATATTCAAAAATCGCCCTTTTCCATATATTATCGATCATTCGACAGTAAACCTGGTGAAGCACATGCACAGCGGCGTCATCGTCGTCGACGTTGTGTTCAGTCAACAGGGATTTGGAAAGAGAGATTTTCTTTTGTATTTCATTCAGATAAAATTTTTGTTCTACGGCTGTAGCTGTAGTTGTGGAATAATAAATGTACAACGTTTGGGATTGAAATTGACGCGTTTTGTATTGCAGAAATAAAAAAATATTGTCATTAGTCCATCGTAACAAGGAACAATCTTACATTTTTAAAAAACATACTGGCTGATGATGTGATGATCATAAAAGTACTCATTTATATCACAGCAATAACGTCAGAGCGCATCTCATAATGCCCCAACATTGGGAAATAATCTAAATAATGATTTCAGATAAACTAAAAACCACAACTAGCTTCAAATGCACTTTTATTGCCTTTCAAACGGTTACTCAATACAGATTTTTGACTACTAACAACGCCATATAGCATCTATAATATAAAGGCATTTACCATTAATCACTTAAACTCCCAAACTGACTCCTGATGACAAAAAAGTCTCATTAAATTGAATTTTAGCGCTTGGTCCTTTTTTAAAAAATAACGACAGACAAGGTAAGTCATTATGTAAACTTTATATTTGTAAATTCTCCTTTGAAAAAGCGTAAAAAATCCTTTCATCACAAATACGTGGACAATGTATATAATCTCGTCCAATAAACCTTTCCTTTACATCTGTACCGTATCATCCTTTCTTTTGCCTTTTTTCTAAGCTCTTTTTATGTTCCATAATCCAGTTTCGTCGTGTGACTTTCTTTTTTTAACAAAATTTAATTCACTCAAATTTATGATTGAAGCCAGTTCTTGTAAGGAAAAGATACTTAAATAAATAACAATTTCTTTTCATATAAGCATTATATAGGAATTTGCCAGGTTGGTCGGAGAAAAGTTTGCTTTTTTTGTAAATATTTCGTCTTGTCATAGATTTATTGCGGTTTACATCCTCTATAAACTTGATATAATAAGCGTAGGGTTAAGTAAACCTGAATCGATGGCATATACAAAATAATATTATTATAAATTTGTGTATAACTGCGTCTGCATCCCGTTTCATTGTCCACCAAATCGTTTATGAAAAGGTAAATCTTCACCGTAAATGGCAATAGACTTTATTACTTTTATTTTTTATTTTTGCAAAAGGATTTCCACGTTAAAGCCGTAAAGCTTGTTAAGAAAAGAGAGAAAATGCTAAAATGACTCGGTTGTAATTCCTGTGAAAGGATTTTGTAAATTTACAATCCACCATCCGTGCACATATGTATGTATAGGTACGCGTAATATTATACATACATCATCTCTGCAATTATATAAGCCACAACATGTTTTTAAAATGTGTGAAAGGTCTATAACTTGCATGCTAGTTATAAAATTATTCATATTTCTTCTCTAACAACAACAACAGCAACAACTGGAAGTACTCGTAATAATGTAATGAGTACTTGATTACTAACAACGATGTGGAAGGAAAAGAGAGGTAAAGTCAATTTGTATATTTACCAGAGCAGCACACAGGTAAAGCTAAAGGTGTGGAGTGGTAAGGATTTGTGATTTTTTTTACACATAACCAATCGAATTTATCCACGCTTGTATATCAATGTTCAGTACGGCTGTTGTTTGCATCTGGTGCTCATTTTTATGCTAACAAAGTAGAATGAATCGTTTGCACTGAAAAACTACACGTCGCTTTTAACGTTACCTGATGACGATGCTCATGCTGCTGATGATGATGATGACTCCATGCTCCCTTTCTACCCGTCATAATCATCAAACAAAAATGGCAGCAGGGTAAAATTGAATAATATTACCAACTACTCAAGGTGGAAAAGTTGTAATCACCGTTTCTGCATTCAATATAGGCATAACTGCTCCCAGTTATTTTCCAAGTTACCTATACAAGAACGTACTTGTATTATGTAAGGACACTAATTTGGTGTAGAGAATTTTGCGTAAACGCGTTATATTTGGTCGAGACATGGTTTCTCATTTGCTTCTGTTCACGGAGGAATTAGTCACTGCTGTGAACTAAGGGGTTCTTAGGAGTGCGTATCTGAATGCTTCATTATCAAATTTTGCTACGAATATTAGCAAGTGAGTATATATTGTACGTTTTATATATTTTTACACAGCAACTGATTTGGCATTTTTCTACTATAATAATAATAATATGTGTGTTTATACAGTTCTGTCTTACTGTAATTTGATTTGCCAACTTTGTCGTGTCCGTCATCGCATACCATTTTCATTTTCCCCCAAATCAAATGGCACTAATCATTTAAGCACGGGTTGTAATAATCTTTGCACTGTTTAACAAGATGATTTGTTCCTCTGGAAGAACTGTCTATTGTAATGACAGTGTGCAATATAACAAGATGCTCACTTGTACATATGATTATTATTATTATTGTTATGCTGATGATGATAATAAGGTGTTTTCTTTTTTTCAATTAGTACGCTTGGATCATCAATTACATACATAAGCTTATTTTTTTCTCGCTGTTTAATTATACAGTTTTAACTGTCATATAATAAAGTAGTCAGCAGTAGTGTCAATACAAATATTCACTTAATAAATTCATCACCTCTTTTTTGGCAGAAAATCTCCTTCCACACGCTTACATAATCAATGCAAATAGATTTTCTAGCGGAAAATGTGGCAAACCACAAAAATTGTAAATCCAATTTATTTGTGCTTAAAGCATTCGAGCAAAGCAAATCAGTCAAAACAACTCATCTGAACAGTGCATGAAATGAGTTTAAAGTCACACTTTTTCTTCTTACTCTATTCAAAATATTATCTGTGATCCGCTCGAAAAAGTCATTTAAGCTTGGCTCTCTAATCTAGAGGAGTAAATCAGTGAAAGACCACATTGGGTGAGGTGGTCTAAAAGTGATGACAGAACTAGGTTGTAAATCTTGTAATGGACTTTGTCGCAGTTTGCATTATTATTACACACGTTATTATATACATACATATTCTTCCGCTTCTTCTCTTGTTGTATTTGATCTTTGTAAATGACATGCTTCTTCTTCTTCTGTTCTTCAACATAATAACTACAGCATCACCATCACCAAACTGTTTCCTTCAACGTGCCCATCACGTTTACGCGATATCTCCTTCATTGACTGACAATAACAGGCTTCTGACTTTTACAATTTATCATTTGTCGTGCGCATATAATCTTTAGTCTTTTTTACCAGACGGGGCTGCTTTGTAAATGCCGTACCTCACACGGTTTCTTTACCTTGCTGGCCACTGTCCAGTTTTATATAACAAAAGACCACCGCACCGCATTCACACTGACCATTGTGTTGCTACCTGAATAATAGTAATAATAATAGTTGCTACTATTCTAATAGGAAGCGCAAGAAAGTTGTAAAATAAAGTAACATGAGTCAACGTCAAATGCCAAAAAGCACCCAAAAACTCAACATTATTATTGTCGCATCGTTTATCGTAAAATTGGCTATTATTATTACGAATATTATGATGGTGACGATGAGGATCATGATGAGACGAAAATGATTGTAAAACCCTATAATTAAATAACTCGGCAGCAAACAAAAAAAATGTTGAAAAAGGGAATGATGACACATTTATATCAGAAATATACGCTGTACATAAATATGTATATTGTATAGTGTAGTATTTCTGTTTAATCAAATGGTATGCTCAGAGAAAAATTCAGCTAAACATTCCTTCCCTTTCAATTGGAAGGTGTTCACACACAAACACATAATAATAATGTACAATGAAACTTATACCAACTTTTTTGTATGGCGCACTCACAATAAAATGTACATGTGTAGCTGTTTCTTTACTACACAGTGGAATGCTTGCTACCACATTATTATACAGCTTCCTTTGACTTTTCGGAAGCAAAAATGTAATGTGAGAGAGTAATAATTAAGGTGATATTGTACAAGGAACACCCTGAGGTCAAAAGGCACCGCAAGTGTCAAC
>JAHZMT010002129.1:0-20736 GCA_027743785.1 Sinhomidia bicolor | reverse complement strand
GTGCTGGTCTAGCGCAGTTTTGTACACCCTTTTTTAAAATATCGTCTTTCTTCTGCCTTGGAGTGTTTCACAAAATAAACTCTATATCTTCTTTTCCACGCCAACTATTATTATTACTATTACTATTACAGTCACTGCTACTGCTTATTATTGTTATTATATACGTCTTTCTGCCTTACCATCTCTCTTCATTCCAACTTTTCTCCAAAGCAGTCCTTGTATAAATATATACATACGTCGACATCTTCCTGTTGGCAGTTTTTCTACGCACAGTGTGTAATGTTATTAGGGTATAAGCGCCTGTAAAACCATTTCCTCAAGTATACTAAACTTATGTGTGTGTGTGTGTATCTCTGTGTCATTTCTTTTGCTCTTCCGCTTCTTCGAGTTGTGTCTCGATTCAAAAAAGGCAAGAGAAGACATCCGTTTATTTAGGAAGCTTATAATAATGTGCCAGTAAATGAATCTCTTGAATGGTATACACAATGGCATGTTTATCTACTCACCAGAAGAAAGAAAGAAAGAGAGAGAGAGAGAGAGAAAGAAAGAAAGAGACAAAAAACTGGAATAAAAGAGCGACGAAGAAGAATACAGCTTACGGGTGGAAATCCACACAACTATCATCTTCTCTCGTGACGATATAGGTAGTATGCATACATAACGACAGGCTTACTTTCAGCTAAAGGGTTTTCTGCTCCTGCTGATATCACCACAACCACTCCATTATTATTACGTATGTGACTAGTTTTACTGTAAAACAAGGATAAACTTAATGTATTGTATCTAGGCAGCCATCCATCCATCCCTGTAGACTACTACTACTACTGTGTGTATACCATGTAACCTGACAAATCCACCAGTTCATAAATCACATTACATCCAGCCAGCGGCATGCCGGCAAAGAAACGCATAGCATGCAACACAACATTTTTCTTTTTAAAAAAACCAACAAGGCATTGTCTTTATTAGCAAGTTCATTTTTTTCTTTTGCTCCTCAGTACAATATATATTGCAAATAAAAAAATTTAGATTTTTCTAACAGGTTATATATGCAGCACAGTGCAGCATATCATCAGACTATCTTAAGTGCAAAAAGGTGAAAGAAAATTGTACACTGTTAAGCCTTTATTTATTTTCAAGGTCATTTTATGTGAATAGATCAAAACGCTGTTGCACTCTGGAGAAATTGTATGGCTTAGAGTATGTCTTCATTATTCTGACTAATAAGTATACTGATTTGCAATACGTTGTTTTTTTCTAGTTCTTGGTTAAAGTGTTATCATGACAGGGTAACATGATCACGATATCCAATTAAATGCGCGTGACCTGATACATCCTTTTCGCTTACTGGTGATGATTAGAGAAACGGAATTTCTTACGGAATTAAAGGTTATTCCAATCCTTACAACAGACTATTCTTTGTTTCGTATGTGCTTTTAAGATTATTATTATCGGTGTGCATGGTACTGTCGTTATTTATACGTGACGTGAAGTATTTCTTTGGAATTTTAAATATTTGGCACATTTCCTGTTGTGACGCCATTCCCATCCTCATCTTCTTGTTGTTACTTATGGTATGGAGTACATTTTGAGAATTGTAAACAAATTAAGTAAGCACTAATCCCGTCATAAAGCAAACATCAGATTAAGTGATCATCAAGGATAACCAAAATAATAATAATATCATGTACATTTTTGTATGCATCATCCACCGGATGAAGCGTCTTGAGGAAGGAAACTATATAATATTTGGTTACAACAACTTGACGCTGTTGTTGTGCTAAGCTGAACTAATGATTATGATTATGTACATATTATCAATTTTTAGTCGACGCAACACTCGTCGCATTCGATTGGACGAGTTAAAGAGAATTACAGTAGGGCGTAAACAAATATGCAGTGTTTATGCCTTCTTTATAAATTTTATCGAGGTCAGTGCAATAAGCATTATGTATGCAGTTGTATTAGTGCAGTTTTAACTGCAAACTAGATAAAAAATTATTCATACATTTTTGTTTTTTTTTAATTTATCACACTGTGGCTGCATATTAGTTCAAATTACGTCGCCACTCCAGTGCAGTGTAGTCTCTGCTGCACTTGTAATGGACTAATAAAGCGACAGTGTTATTCACAAAGTAAAAATGTTTTTTTTATTTTAAAAAAACTGCTTGAGTAATAATTTTGAATGGGCTCTTCTTTTTATTATGCAGTTGTTCATTGGCAAAATTTTGTTGCAAAATAATTGCAGTCTTGACAAAGCTGATGTTGTTTGTTTCATTTTTCGGAACCTCGTGTTTTACACTCACCATCAGCAGAAAGAAAAAAAATTTAACTGACTTTTAAAACATTCCAACTTCCATTCATGATAACTTTGGTCTACGTGGTTACAAAAACACTTTGTTCGTAGGTAATCTGTTTTTAATGTAAAACAGCACTAAAACTTTGTTTTTTAAAAAAATCACAGGAATTCTTAAAAACATAATTTGCAAAAAATATTAATATGCCATCAAACATCTGCCTTGAGCGCCACCATCAAACAGTATTTTTACTTGAATGAAAATGAGTTGAAGTATATTTTGCAAAAAAAGTGTATTTCGCAGTATGCACATTTTGTGTAGTATTTTCCATTACTGCAATTTGACTTCCTGTCGCTTTAAAACCATGACTATATTCAATCGAGTCATCACGTATCATATGATTTCTCAATGAAAACTTCGACCATGGTAATAAACTTTTTAAAAAAATTATGACTGTTTTGAAACAAGTTAATGTGAAGGACACAATGACACACATGAAAGTTAATTTAGCAGATGCTTACATCTCGGAATTGAGAAAAACATACGGGTGTACATTATTACGTAAGTTGATTTGAAAACAAGACGTAACTTGATATATATATTTAGCGTTAAGGTTTATATTTCTAGTTTATGTTATGCAGAGGTGCCTATGCTATTTTCCAGTTAGAAAAGTATTTTCCATGAAAAATGTAAAAACTTTTTTTTCTACATACTCATTATTAACAGGAAGTTTGAATTCATCGCTTTGCAAGCGTAAAATGCCCAAGGTTATTATTAATTTGAAAGCAACGTAAGCGGTAGAAAAGCAGACTGAATTTGACAGCGCTTTCCAATGTGCATCACTACAAAAATAAACATTTAAAAAATGTTTTTAAATTGTTGACTTGTCAAGCAATAACTATTTGTAGTTAACCTCCACAATCACAAGTACCAATGTTTACAATGCATCTGATTATTCATCACAAGCAAATCTCAAACCTATTTATAAGTTCTTTTTAGAAACAAAAACAATTGTTCTCATTTTCGATACAGTTATCGTCATCATAAAACAGCGAAACAATAAGTATACTCGTCAGTGCAGCAGCATCCTTGCACTTTGATTTTTCCAATAGACACGCAGAAGAATTTGAACGAGATTTAGCACTTTTCTCACAAATCACAGATAAGCAGAAGGAAGCAAAAATATAAATATAGATAATATTATGCTAGCTCAGAGAATGATACGATTAAACATTTATGTGTATGCTTTCAAAGTTTCAAAATAAATCTGCTCCACAAATAAAATGCATTTATTATAATAATATTATTGCTCCGTGCTTTATATATGTATGTTTTCCTCCTTTTGTGTGCTGGTGTTTTTTTATAGAAACGTCTCTCGTCTTTATATACTATTCTATTTTGGCTTGATCAATACTAGTAGAGCACAAAAGTACAAAAAAAATTATCATTTTACAAAGAATATAATAAAGTGCGCTATACACAAACACACACACACACGCTTACCTACGTACCTATTAATATTATTAGCCGTAAATACATTACAGTATCCAATATTAAATATATTGAAGCGTGGCATTTATGCACTTCTTTTTTTTCTTCTTCTTATTTTAGCTCATCATCCTTATCTTTCCATTTTTTTCTTTAATGCAACAAGACACAGTGCAATTGCTTTTTTTCAACTCCTCTTATCATAACCATAGTAATAATAATTCTTCTTTCCTCCTCCTTCTCCTTTTCTTCTTCGTCTTCTCGTTTAGCTTAAACGTACAATATACTCAACTCACACAATAATAACCTTTCCTTTTTTTGTTGGCGTAACAAACTCTATTTGACTACCTACCTGCTTGTTTGCCTGCCTGCTGCGGTTGTATAGAATATTATCACCATAATATCATCACCACCATCATCATGAATCAAGAAGAAGAAGAAAAAAAGCACTGGGTCCATCCATCCATTCATTCGGCTGAGCTGTGGCCTTTGTGAGAGTAAAGAAGAAGAGGACGAAGAATAAGAAGAGCTTGCCAGCTTGACTTGAGAAAACAGGTGCATGTACATCTCTCCTGCTGTTACCCTTTCTTGTTGTCTCATTGTATTTTACATTTAAACTACCACACACTCGTGTAATAAATATGTACGTATTATCATCTGCTTGTCGATTATCATCATCATCTTCAGCAGCAGTAGTAGTAATAGTAATAGCAGCAGAACAGTAGCATCATCGCCAAGTCATCGTTACTTACCGCATTATTATTACTATTATTACTACTACTACTATCATCATCATCAACAACATCATAGCTCTCTCTGGCTATTGTCGTGGTGGTGCTCACCGTCATAATAACACATTTGTACATGGACATGCATNTCGTGGTGGTGCTCACCGTCATAATAACACATTTGTACATGGACATGCATGTAGTTGGGATACAACACAATATTTTGTGTGTTTCACCTTTTCTCGCTTGTCTGCCTTGACCCTGGGGAAAACTAGACTTTTTGACGAGCTTCTTCTTTATATCACAGCTACTGGTCTTTTCCCAAGTATTATTACTTCAAGAATTATTGGTGAATACGGAGCAAGAATTTTAAAAAAAAATAAAAACAACTTTTTACTAAAAATTTGTTTTCTGATTTGGGGATATGTGAGACATTGTTTATTTTTACTATATTTTTTTGATTTGATGCACGATTTTTTTGAAAAGTTTTAATTGCTGTTTACCAAGTGCGTTGAATTATCAATGTGCATGTGATTGTTTTTTTCTCTTTTGTTGTGAAAATACGTAATCAAAGGTTGAGAACGTAATCATCAAAGAAATATAAGTGGAAAATAAAGAGAAACGCTGAGATGGTGAGTTATTGAGAGAGATTTACGGGAGATAAATTGTGCAGCAATCATTCAAGCTTACCTACTTGAAACTCTTCTCTTCCTCTCTCCCTCTCTCTCTCTTTCTGACTGTGCAACTAATGGGAGCGTTTTTTTTCGTCGTGTGCTCCGATTGTGAAAGAGCAATAGCACAAACAACCGTATAAAAAATCTGACACCACCATCGTGCTATGCGCACGTAGTCAGTCTGTCTCGTGCTTAAAGACGTGTGCAATGTCTGCATATTCCAGTAGGGGCAACTAAAGAAGATGATTATGATATTTGCTGTTTTGTTTCAGCCTACAACATTTTCTCTAACTAACTGACTTGTCAAGTAGTACCACCACCACCACAACCAACTATACTACTCATATCAAGATGTGAAAATCAAACCTCTTTTTTAAAAATTAGCTCAGAGTGAAGATGACAAAAAGTGTTGTTGGGCTTGTGTAATCGAGAGATAAGGGAGTTGTAAATCCCTCTCTCTCTCTCTCTATCTATTGTTCTCCTCCGCGACTTTATCCTCTTGTCGCATTCTTTTCTCGTGTGTCTATCCACTCATTTTTTCTTCGTTATGTGCTCACTGCCAAAAAGGACTACATACATTGAAGATTTTCTCTGATGATACGGATTATTATATTATTGATGTGTACGACGACACAACGAGGCCGGAGAAAGAAAATGATAATGTAAAGTTCTCCATCTGTTTCCCACTCCCGTATACAAACATTGTCATCATTGACGGCAGAGAAAAGACGAACACATAAAAAAAACCTCTTCAGAGACAGCAGCATACCTTACTTTAAATTTAAAAAACTCTCAACGAGAAAAGTATATATACATATACATATCTTTTATCCTTTTTGTTTGATCCAACATCCGTTTACGTACTTGTTACACATTAGCATTTTAGCTAGTGATTTTTTGTTAAAAACAAAAGCGAGCGAACAGAGAAAGGAGAAGACGAAAAAAAAACGATGAGAATGCGAGAAGAGAGTTAAGTAGATAAAGAAGTAGGTATACATATAAAAGTGGATGCTTACATAATGCCCTCTTGCCAACAACCCCGTCAACCTTTCACTCTACTCGTCTGTCTTTATATTACCAACAATGCCACTCTGCCACCATCATCATCATCTCAGTTGAATGTTTAGTAATGTGCGACAATGAGTAAAAAACTGTATAAATGTGCGCATTCATTGTTTAAAAGAGTGTGACATTACCATAAAGAAAGTTGCTGGGAAAAAAGACCACCACGCTACAGATAGATAGATAGATAGATACAATATTTACTCCAGTGTAGGATCTGCTGCTGGTTGTAAAGTTTTTTTTAGTGTGCTTCTTGTCTACGTCAACATATTCACCGCTTCTGTTTTGCTACTTTATTAGAATCAAAATCAGTGCCTGAAGGTGTGGAACAAAAAACATAATAAAAAGTTAAAAGGATAAGACTCTTTTGTTCAATCTTTTTTTACTGTTATATCTATAAGCTTTCTATTGCATGTGTGCTTAACTAGATGGTAAAGTGTATTTAAACAAAAAAAGAAGAACAATATGTAGTGAGTGTGCGGGGATAGCCGAAGATAAAGATAAAATTGAACAGTAAGTAAAATGACGTGAACAAGAGAGAGAGAAAGAAAAGGATGGATATAGATATAAAGTGCATAAAAATGTGTATACAATTTATCTTGAGTGTGTACCCGCTCCTTTCCTTGTATATGTGTTGTGTCAAGTCTGGTGTTTTAGATTGTGTATGTGAATAATGCAGGAAAGGTCTCCCGAGTGACTCATTTTATTCACAGAAAATACATTAGCCTGTCTCTCATTTCACCCGTCGTTTGTCTTAAGCCGTACAACTGTACAAGAAGAGGAAGAAGAAGAAGAATAAAAAAGAGAAAAGGAGCACAAGAAGAGGGAAAAAAGCAGTACTGGTTATATATATGTGTCTGTGTGTATGTGTGTGTCTTTCTCTCTCTTTCTGTCCTTTTATGATTTTTTTTGTTCTTATAATTCTCTCTCCGTTTTTTTACTGCTCAAGTCAAATCAACAGCCCATAAGTCGGTTCTCTCTTGTGATTTTCTCGTCAAGAGAGAGAGAGAGAGAGAACGAAAAAAAGTGACTTTTGCCAGAGAGGAACCATCATAGAAACTAAGCTCTGAAGCTGTATTATTATTATATGCATAGAATACGCCTTTTTAAGACAACTGCTGGAGCTAAAAAAATGTAAGCAAAATGTTCTTTGTATACCTACTAAAGATATATTTGTCGTGGAGAAGAAGTATGCGGTAGTAGTTGATTTCCTTTTTTTATATATGCTCTCTTGATATTTTTTTGTGTCGTTTTCCCCTTCATCTTGTTGTATCTTTCTTTTTGCTCACTACTACATCATCGTCAGAGACGGCTCAAAAGATGAAGTGTCAACTTGGAGTGAGTCTACTCATTCATTTTGAAAAGCTTTGAAGATGGGAAGAGAGCGAGAGAGTGGTAGTGTGATGCGGTGGAAAGAAGATGTAGAGGCTTGATTGCATGTATGGTGTACGTATTATGTATTTATGTATGTGCGACTTTTCTGACTTCATCATAACCCCTGGAAAATATATGAAAAAAAGTTTTTATTCATTGATTCAGTCATTCAAAGAGTGTTATTTAACTAGAGAGGAGAAAAGAAAAAGAGGAGAAAGAGAAGAAAAAAAATCAGTCAACCGGTGACATGAAATTTGCCTTGTAGGATTTAAAGGTTGAAGTTTTAACATGTAAAGAGAGAGAGAGAGAAAGAAAGAAAAAGAGAGAAAAACAATAGAAATTATTATTCTAGTCAAATAAAAGGCAAATATAACATGAGCCAGTTGCTATTGTTCCAAAAAACTTCTGTCGCCAACAGTCATCATAATGTCACACTACAACCGTTTTTCCGTTTGTAATTTTTATTCGCACTTTTGAACCTCATGTTTGTCACTATGGAGTATACTGACAAACACATTAAATATTCATAAAAAAGAAAGAGTTTTGGGACAAAATGACAATAATAATATTTATTTGACAATTATTTTATTTTTTAACTAAATGAAAATTTAGCAAAAAGCTTATTTTGTAAATGGAAACGGGTATTTTTTTTATCTCTTGGAAAATTCTATTTTAAACCCGACAACTGTTTTGATGCGGTTGGTTGTGGTTTAATTCACGTAAAACATTTTTACTTGGTAAATGACTCAATTGCGACAATAAACAGAAACATTTTTATGACTCACGTACGTTGTTACGCTAACAACAGCGAAACAAATCATGATGATGATGATGATGGTAGTGGCACGATTATTATTTGGATCTGGCATGCCTGGATGTTGTCAAACAGTTTCTTTTTCTTCTTCTTTTTTTATTCGCAGTTTATATGCCAGAGATGTTGCCCATGATACGCATAAAAATGAAATAAAACGGGAGGCAAAAAATGTAGAAAAAAAATTGGAGTCATAAGAATATTTATTTTTAGTGTATCATTTTTATATATACATCTTTGCTCCAAAACAGTTTTCGCTTTTCGTAGTAGTAGTCATTGTAGTTGTTTTTATTTATTGGACAGTTAAAAATTTAATTTACAAAAAACAGACACAGTATACTTACTTGTAGACCAATTTACATTCCAAGTTAATTGCATGCAAAAATATATTATATACAATTTTTTAATAACTTTTCACACAAGTCGAAATAGTTTAAAAAGAAAATTTGTCATCTGCTCGTCAAGAATATAATGAAACAAGATGACAACAATAAGATATAAACAAAACACGTGCAATTGCTTTTTTGGGGTGCATATTTTGTTCATATAACTCATTGGTAGCAACAGCAGCAGCAGCGGTATGTCAAGACGTGTAGACACATGACGACAAAAAAGTAATAAAAACGAATTGGAAATACTGGTATTTTCTTATTTAGCAAAAAAACAATAAAAATTTAGTTTCTTTCTGATATCAACTGGACAACAAGGATTCCTAAGTACTTGTTTATCTTTCTTGTTAGTCAGCATTACATAATATTACTATTATATTGGTCAAGGATGCATACTACAGAGGTTGTACAAGCCAAACAAGTTTTATTTCATGTTTGGTGCTTCAATAATGGTATGGCTAGCAAGCTACCTACGATACGACTTGTTTCTTTGCAATTGCAGAGTGTAGTACTTACTTTTATTACTTTTATTTGCTACCGTTGTTGTGTCGTTCCTGTTTGCCCATTTCCTTAGCTTGTTATTATTATTCCCTCTCTTTCTCTCTCTCTCTTATTAGCCCTCTGCTGTTGTTTCACGTTTTTCTTTCGAATTGTTAACCGAACAATGATACATTTATTAATATTAAATAGGAATAAAAACCGGACCAGATTCCTCTTCTTCTTCATGGTGTCATCTTTCTCTTACATGTATATTTATGCGTGGACATATTTTGTCACAAGGAAAAGGAGATTAAGGAAAAAAACTATAGAATGCAAAGTTTTGAGGGATTCAAGTGCAAATGTAAAAATGCTGTTAACAAGGTACATAGTTTCTATATTACGGAATCGGCAATTTCGTGTTGACAGTTACATTGGTTTACAAAATAATGATATCAGTATCACGTTGCCCTTTTCCAATGCCAATGCTTGTTTCTGCCAAAAACAGTGTTATTATTGCGGTCGGTAAAAAAGAGTGAATGTGACAGTTTGACGATACGATCTTTGTTTTCGAAACAGTATTTTGTCAATTTAGTGTTCTTATTTTCTGGGTTTTATTTGAAAATTCGAATTAGCCATGTACAAACTCACCTCTTGTGTCGTTAATTAATGCTTCCATTTCGAAAGAAATAGATCTGAACAATAACAAACAATAATAATAATAATAATAATAAAGATTTATTTCTGCTTCTCCTAATTTCATCATGGTGGTAGTACACAACAGCACCGTTGAAGAATGGGAATGATGAAATGGTGAAAAATAATATCTTCTTTCTGTAAATTAAAAGAGGGACAAAGAATGCAACAAACTTTTGTTTATAACCATTTTAGTGCATAGCTGCAGCCGCGTATTATTACATATATTATGGTCATTGAATTTGGCAAAGAAAGAATTATTACAGTGAAGAGTGTCTACCCTAAAATAGAGGGTTTACCACCACCACTTTTTGAGCGTTTTTCTTTATTGTAGTTTACGGCAAGCAGCCTATTACTATTATTATTATTCTGTATTCTTTCTGGTGTTTGTAAAACGGTTGTGATGGTGGCGATGGTAAAGCACAAAAAAGAAAAGAAAAAAAACGTAAGGAAAACCGAGGAGGGAAGCAATGGAAGGGTTACTCGTTGTCTTGCCTTCTTTCTGCTTCTTATTCCAAAACTAGCCAACAGCCACCAAACCATTACTATGAATTAGTTGCCGAATAGGTTAAAGAGAAGATATAATAGGATGAGTATATGCAGATATATATATATATATATATATAGGGTTGAGGTTTGGATGTTGCTACATAATATTATGATTATCACTGCATTTTGTATATGAGTGAGTGGAGGAGAAGGAGGAAGACCATCTTTTCACATCTTTTCTTGAAGCACTTAAGGTAATTTATCTCTAAACAGTGAAAAAGCTGAATGGATGGAGTGTGTGTGGTGGTGGTGGTGGTGGTAGTGGTGAGGAGGAGCATAGTTGTAGCAGTAGCAGCAGCAAAAGACGCAACAAAAACATTTTTCGATGCCAACAACTTGTGCAACAAAAAGCTTGTTTCTCTCTATCACTTTCCTTCTTTCTTTCTTTCTTTCTCTCCCTGGTCTAGTTATTCGTTTCTGATGGCTAATATTATTTGAGTGGTATTCGTTAATTTCTTTTGAAAACAATTATATCTCAAATATATTACCAGAGAGGGCGAGCAGACTGAAAAGGGAAAGTTGAACAGCAGAAATATTAGTAGTGGCATCTTTATCATAATAATAATAATAATAATAATATAAACATGCATACCAACTATAACTAGCGCATTAGTGCCTATATAAATACAAATACTTTTTCTTACCTTTTGAAATAAATGCTAAATGCTGAGAATAAGAATGTAGCTGTAAAGTTGTGAAGGAAAGGAAGAAAGATGAGAAGAAGGGGAAATAGTTGGGATGCTGCTGAAATATATATAGCTACGTATTATTTTCCATGCATGTAAAATGTCTGAAAGAGGAAAAAGGAAGAATACAAGAAGAAGAAAAATTGCAATATTTTGTTACAAGTTAAGATCATACCACCACCACTATCCCTATCGCCCTACCAAATATACCAGCACCACACCAAAACAACATTACTATTATTATTATTATTGGTGTATTTTGTCATCTTTCTTTTTTCGGCCTTTTAAGTATTTTGTTATGTAACGGTAGAAAAAAACCATACAACATTTACAATAAAAATGTGCAAGCAGCAATGAAATAGCGGTGGTTGGGCTGGTTGTGTGCAAGTGGAGTGCTCTCTGGTATCCTTTTCTTTTCCCTTTAACATTTTCATTTCCAGAATTACCGAGATGATAAATGCAATATCCGTTGTTACCTACTTGTACAGTTGTGGTGGTGGTGGGGGTGGTGATGACAATGATCATGATGATGACTTTTGCTTCTTTTCTAGAAGAACGATCCTTCTTCCTTTCTATTGCTGCTGCTGCTGTTCATGATGATGATGATGATGCTCTTGTCTTTCTTTTTTTCCCCGTTTTGGCCTGCAATAATAATATTATAATAGCTATAATGATAGGAATGGTTTCTTTTGCTGATATTGTGCATGGCTAGCTGGAAAGATGAAAAGAAGAAGAAGAAGAAGGAAGAGGAGATGTGAGGCAAGCCAGCAAAAGTATTTTAAGAATAAGCAGAAGGATTTTATGTTTTTTGGCTGCTGATGTTGCTTGCTGCAGTTTCCACTCGTCGGGATTTTCTTTTCTTTTCTTGTCAATGTTATTGTCATTGGTGTCTTCCGAGTATGTGTATTGTTGTACAGCCCACTTTATAACAATACTCGTTTTATTTTGCTTTTTTCGCTCATTTTATTCCTTTCTGTTGCCTTGTCGTCTTGCTCCCGTTTTCTTTCTCTTTAAGCTTCCTTTTTACACAAGCTTGCCAAAAATTTAGAGAGAATACTTCCAGTAAAATGATCACTCCAGCTTCATCATAATATTTATATTTTTCATCCTGAAAATCGTCTCCTAGGGGTTTTGTATTCCAGGAAAGGAAACTCGTCCAGTCTACATGTATTTTATTATTATTTTTTTACCAGGGTTGCCACTACACTACAATGAAATTAAAGAAAGATGTGAAAAATAACAATACAAAACTAATACTGTTAAAATGAAAATGCGAAAAAAGTTAGTTTTAAGAATTTTGTTCTGCAGAATAAAATAAGTAGTTTAACCAAACACTGTTTCGCTATTTGCTTCTTATTTGCCTGGGTGGCCATACGGAAAAGATCGACTTTCTCACAAGAGCGTCATCGTCCTTCTCCTCATCATCTTCATCATCTTAAGTCTTAATTCAATTTACATGCAAAACAAGTTATAAGGTTTTTTTAATGCACAAAGTAAATAGGCTCATTTATTCATTTATCTTATCCATTTCAATCTTGCTCACTTAAATATGCAAACAGAAAAAAATGAATGAAAGGCGAGATGATATTAGAACAATAGCGTATTTTTTACAATACTTGAGTTTTTAATACTTATGCATGCTTATTGGAACGAATCGGAAAAGGGTTTGTGCAAACACAATATATTTTTTTCCCTTTATTTATTTCTACAATAGCTGGTCTTATTCCTTTTACTTCTTCTGTGTTATGTGAGTTTTGGCTAATGGCATTCAAGTTTGGTGCTTGGTATTAAATAGTATGAAATATTTTTAATTTATTTTAATAAAAATATTTCGATGCAATTTGTTTTTTATGGCATGTCTACCAGCTACACTGAATTTTTTTTCCATTTGTATAACAATTGTTGCTAATAATGTACTCAAAAGCATTATTAAAATGCTGCTGTTGTAATTTACACAAGACGTTTCTAATTTCATGACGATTTTCAATACTTGATTGTCGCATTCATCGTATTTAACTCAACAATAAAAATCGATGAGAAGCCCAATAAAATGGGTAACACTTATACAACTCCCCAGTTGGCAATGCCTACTAAAAACTCATCTCAGTGTTTGGATGTTGATCAACAGCACGGGTAATTAAAACTAGCGCAATGTTTATAGTAATTATAATAAAAAAATTCTCAACTTCCCCGTCCTTGTTCATGTACGCTACACACTTGAATGGTAATAGTAATATATTCTATAAGCATGTCATAATCTAATTCCAGATTTAATTGCAGCTGTACATTGACAACAGTTAAACGTTGCGTAGGGAATAATCAAAGAAAGAGTTCATTACCATGCTCGTCACTAAAAACATTCCCGTTTCTCCTTTTCGCTGACTATACCGATTTAAAGTACTAAAAGTAAAACAGAGAACCAAGCATAAAATGCCAATTCTTAAAGAAAATCTTAAACAATAAAAATTATTAACGAGTAAGTCAAGAACTGTTCTGTGTAGTCTCTACTCTTTAACGTTTTTCATCATCCACTATAGACATTATTATCATAATCGCAATAACAACCACCACAACTATTTTTTTCTTCTTTCTTTTTTAAAAGACAAGGTCTCCCGGGAGCGCTTCAGTCATCTACTTTATTGTGCTTATCACACACACACGCACACACATACACTCCAAAGTTTCGTTACTGTCGTTTTGTGTGAGTATAAACAGCGTGAATATATAAAGCACGAGTAGGTATATGAATGGGGTTGAGCAGAAAAATACTACATAATTAAGCATTTTAGTTGTGAAAGAGGAGAGAACAACTAGTTGGGTGAAAAAAGGGAAGACGAAAGAGAAACGAAAATAATTGTGGAACGAGAAAAGCATACAAAAATAATATTTAAAAAAAATTCAGACTTTTTTTGTTACTGAAGCAAAACACTACCCACTCACTATACTGCTACCCTCTCTTGCGTTCTGCCTTCAGTGTCGCCATTGCCGTCACCGTCACCAAAACACAATCACTTTTGCATAAATGACTACTAGTGTATGCATTTATATTGGAATGGAAGAGTAAGCGAGCAGGTATAGTGTGTGTGTAGGTATATACGTATGGCTGTGGTGTAAGGTGAGTGAGTCAAAGATGGAATCAAAAATGTATGCAAAAAATTCAGAGCACATCCTTGCTCATTGTCTTTTTTCTTTTTCTTGCAAGCCACTAACCTCATCAGAAAGAGAGAGAAAAAAGTTTTTTTTTCTTCTTCTTCTTCTTTTCCCTTCCTTTTTTAACTGTACTTTCTCGCTCTTTCTGTCGTGTACACACATCAAACGTGCTCTGCAGACAAGCAAGTTTGCGTCATGTAAACTCAACTGCTAGGTGGTTGGTAGTCGGCACGTTTTTGTGTGAGAGTACCTAAACGTTCCATTGACTATATGTAGTGTGTTTTCCACAAAACTTGAGGTGGCAGTCGTTAGTTTATTTTGGCTTGAAGTTTTACGTAAAACTTTTTTTTGTGGTTATGGTGTCTTTCACAATTAAATATACTCTTTGTCACTTTCGGGAATACTATTATTATTATTATTATTATCACTATTTCTTGTGGATAAACAAGTGTTTTGCACTATACGTCAGAAGTCACTAAATAGCAAAAGTTGGGAATTTGTACTTTCTCCATAACTTTGTTACACCGTCAATAAAATACAGAAGGAAAGGAAATGCTTTCCATATAATACGTAAACAGCCAACTTGTCTGTTTTGCTTACAATACCACGGCTTACCTGTGTGTGTGTGTCACACTTACAAAATCTTCACTTGATCATTTTGAATATGTAATGTAAGCGTAAAATATTCACAAAGAAGAAGAAGATGTACGTAAGCATCCACAATAATAAATACGTATAGCAGCACGTTTACATAATAGACGTAATGGGTATCTGTGTGTGTGTGCATACGTATAAAATATTATTCCGGGGAAATTGTAATAATGACAATATATTGCTCAGATATACCATCCCGTCTATTAAATATAAACCCGGGAAAATAACGCTTTGCAGCTATGAATACAAAGAAGAAGAAATTTTGTTTTCTTTTGCTGCTCCTCCAATTTCATGTAAAAAAAGTACAATATTTAATATGGACAAACGCGGTGGTGGTGGCGGCGGCTGTTATATTATCTTCTGATGTACTCTTGATACATACCTACGTATGCAAAAACGCAACGACATAACATAATATTAGTAGCAGTGTATATAGTTTAGTAGAAGGGAAAGAATAGCACACGAGGTTTTCAACGTCAAGTATGTACACGCCCGCCGTAAGTAGTTGTGAGTGTGTCTGATTTTAATGGGACTTGACAAGGACGAGGGCTATAAAATTAATTGTGGTCTAGATAGGGAAAAAAAGTAAGCAGGACAGGAAGACGAGGAAGAAAAAGGAGAGGAGCAGTTGACGACGATGATGATGCGCCACCACACACACACACACACATAATAATACTTATAAACATGCACACGTATTCATGACTTTGTTCAGAGAGGAGAGAACACTACTTTTCTTGAAGAGCGAAAGGGTTGAGTGAAAGAATGGCTATATTATTATTATTATCATCATCATATTCTGGTATGCGTATACACATACTTTATGTTTCGGAGAAACAGGGTAAGCTAGTCGTGGTAGTTATTATTATTATTATTATTATGTAGAGGGTTGTTGGCTTTTTATTTTCTTTATAGTCATCTTGGCCAAGAAGAGAAAAGCATTTACACGTAAACTTTTTTCCAGTGATGATGACGACACCGACTACAACTACTGCTACTACTGCTACGACGACCAAGAGGAGGAAAAGAAGTCAGCAGGATAAAAAAAATAGATAGAGGAAGAAGCGCATCGTTGTTGTACACCGTGCCACTTAACTGGCTATAATAATAACAAGGAAAAAGCAAAAATGTAAAAGTGATAGGGAGAGAAAAGGAGAGAACGCTCATAATATTATTATGGAAGAGGCGTTAAGTTACACAACATGAAAAGAAGCAACTCTCTTTTTCTCTGTCTCTCTCTCTCTAAGTGAAACATGCATGTACTTTTTTATGTTATCAAGATTCATAAGATGTAAAAAACAGAAGAAGAGAAATACGAGCAACTGCTACAAATACAAGCACTGGCATCACTACTGGTCTCTCTTTCTCTTTTGCTCGTAAATATGTAAGCATATAAATACCTATATACACATAGACACAGGTTTTTTTTGCTTGTACAGGAGGAGGAAACAGCACAAGAAAAGCTGAAAATATATATAAATACATAAGTCGTTGTAGGGCAAATAATACAAGCAAAAGTAAGCAAAGAGAGCAAGCCGGAGCTGGGAGAAAAAAAAGGAATGAGAAAAAGAGTAGGAAAATAAGAGGGAGAAAAAAAAGAAAGAGGAAAAGTCATAAAAGTTTTTTTTTCTTGGATGTGCCCGAGTCGTTTCCCGTGTCAGCCTTTGCAAACCTTTCTCGGACGACAGGTTTATGAAGATCATATGTTACTACCGTTTACTTTCGCCACAGCTCCTTTCTCTTTCTCTCTTTTCCCGTTTCTCCGTTCTTTTTTTTGCTCATTGTTATGTTATTGCTCCTTGCCAAGTTTTATCGGAACCATCCGAAGCAATCATCCGTTTTGCAGGAACACTGACACAAGAAGTAAAGTAAGAACCAGCAAGTGAAAGAGAGAGAGAGAGGAAAAAAAGAGTGAAAGAAAGACAAGGGAAATAGTACATTGTATGGTATATGTTGTATATAAATCAACGAGGAGAGTTATGATGATGATGATGCTGTGGTAATGTGTACTTTTCTGTTTAGAAGTAAGGTAAGCAGAAACGGAGCAGCTCATATTGTGAAAATAATGCGGTGCCAATACTTGAAGCAAATACTAAAAGTTTTTCTCTGTTGATTTTGTTGTATGTCCAGCAGCTACGATGAAATTACTTTCCAAAATGAAATTCACGCAAACATGCAACGACAATTGTTGAATGACTGAAATAGTGAAAAACAATCTTGTCTTGATGAGTGACGCCGTAAGATGGCCGCCAAATAAATGCACTGACTATTTTTTATGAATTTTTTAAAAATGGACGGCATCAATGTTCATGATGATGATGATGATTTTGTGTTGTAATCAAACAAAACGATTGTAATAGCAGTCTAAAATGCATGTTGCATACGAACGCAGTTTTACTATTAGTATGTAATTATTTTCATTGAGTGCAAATTTATAGAGCACAGTAAAGTAGTAACATTAAGAGGGACATGTGCACATTGAAGAAATAATGAATGTATAGTTTGAACATATAGCAAGGCAGGCAACAATGCTTATAATTCGAAGATAATTTAAGCCATAATATATTTATTTCTTTACTGCAGACATAGTACAACATAATATATGCTGACTTTACTCTAATTAGTCATTATAAAAGATTTGTAAAGAAGTATCAATCTGAGCAAAGTGCACTACAACTAAACTATAACCGGAACCGCGACAGGTAGCGAGAGAGAGAGAGAGAGAGAGGGAGAGAGAGACTAGAGTAGAGTAATAATAATCATAATAATAAGCATAGAAAAGGCAACCGAAACCAGCCACCGGCAAAAAAGCATTCAATGATATTAATAGCCACTACTCTGCTTCTTCTGTCGCTTGCTTGCTTACACAAAGCATATATTTTATTGTTGTGAGTAAAACTAAAAGTAAAATGCGACTTGCTCGTGGAAATAAGCGCTTTTCTTAAGTAGACGAAGAAGAATATTATATTTGTGTGTGTATGCTCTGTCCACTGATACTACAACAGCAGTAGCACTACTGCAGCAACTACTAAATCCTCTTTTCGTTTCACAATATAAATATCTTGGCTAGTATTTTGTGTAAAGGTCGGTGGTAATATCTCTGCACTGGGCTCTATCATCGTCATCATCATCATCATCTTTTTCTTCGTCGTCGTTGTCTTCTTCTTCTTCCTCTTCGTCTTTTTGCTAAGTAAAACATATCACACTCACCATAATGTCACATAATATAACATAATACAAGATATAGCTTATGGATAAAAGGGGAGAAAAGAATGACCAAAGCCAAAAGCTTTAGAATGAAAAAGAAAAGGAGGAAGCAAGGCAAGGAAAGCGAGAGAGAGAGAGAAAGAAAGAAAGAGAAAAGGATCCTCCTCGCCTGGGCACAATAAATAGCCCAATATGTAATGGGATCGGAAGCCAAACTTGCAATCATAAACAATTTCCTTCCATTCATAGCGAGACCCAAAAGAGAGACATTTAGGATGTTAGAGATAATATGATTATTGCTATTTGTTCGTCCGCTGGCCAAAAGACGGTCGACGACGACGACGACGACGACCAAAGAGGAAAAACCTGGAAACAGGATCCATCCACAATCACCATCCATGATTCTACAACATCATACCACCATCATACAGAGAGCACTTTTATTTTTCCCTTTTTTGGAATTCCACATAAATAAATGAAACTTTATACTATAATTTTACTTTTCTCCTGCTCGTCGTGTGTGCATTGGTTTTTCCTTTACTTTAATATATTTACTGCTTCGTCTTCCTCTATTGCTCTTTCTCTCCAAATATTCCAAAAATATAGTTTATGCACGATCTCTTAGAAACATTGCTATTATTATTATTACTACTATTCTACCTACCTAAACCACATCTTCCTATCTCTCTCTCTCTCTTCTCCCGCCGCCTGTATAACACTTCACAATAGCAAGAAGAGCAACAACAGAGAAATTATTGGAAAAATAAAAGTATCATCATCTCTCTGAAATGAAACATTTGAAGATGGTACATGGTACACACAACTCATTCCTCCAAAAAAAAGTTGCAAACTGTTTTCCTTCATATTATTTTTTTCCTACGCACACAGAACGGTATATATATATATTTCGCTTGGCTTCGAAACAAAAAAAATCCGAACATTACTCCTATTTCTTCTTCTGCTGCTGCTGCTGGTGGTGGTCGTAGTGGTAGTGGCTTTCAAACAATAATAACAATAATAGGTAATAGTAACGGTAGTTTTTTGGAACTTTGTTTTCTTTTCTGAAGAATGCTCACATTCAAGTAATTGTTATTCGGAGCTATAATAATACCATGCACCTTTTCCCACAAACAATAACAAGAAATAATATGCTCACATATTTTTGACTGGGCTATGCCAGCTAGCAAAAAGCCATCTTGCTCACCCAGGATCATCTCTCACACAGTCATCATTATCCTCCACATCATCATCATCATCATCATCATTTTTATCTTTGTAGAGTAGCAGAGAGTTTTTGAAACAAGTCGCTATTTTGTAAACATGCTCGCCCAACTGCATTTTCGGTGGAACTTGATATTTTATTTTTTTGATTTGATGACCGTCCACACGGCACTAACTACTACTGTAGTACATAATATGCTAGGTTACTACTACTACTACAAGCCACTTATTTTAAGCAACTCTGACTAAAGCAAAAGGATGTGGAGTAGAGATAGAAGGAAGCCACGTCAGCGAAAGAGTAAACATTTTTATTTCTCTTTCCCATACATAAACACATCCCATTAAACGTTCAGTCAGAAAGAAGAATAAATACAGGGAAATAAAGGGAGTCATAATAATAAATATATACCTAAAAGCTCTTCCATTCCAGTATAGATAATATATATATATTATATATCGTACATAAAAATACCTACATAATATATTAATATGTCCTTGTGTAATAACTCTTTTGCCAAAAGGAATACGTGTCATTATAATACTCCCTCTCTCTCTCTCTCTCACCATTTCACATATATGCCATAGGTATTAATAGAGAAACCATTAAAAATATATTCATGGTCAGCAAGAACAGCAAATTGTAAGGTTTTGTGCAACGTGATGTGATGTAATGTGATGGATCTCTTTCTCTCATGTTGACTAAAATGATGACTATTACTAAAAAAAATTATTATTTTATGCTGATGATGATTATTTATTGTGAGAAGTGGCGGTACTGTGTTTACTGTGTGTTATCTTGGTAAAGATGTAATACTAATAATAATAATAATAATAATGGCGACGGATGACAAATGATAAAAAGTTTTTTTACTCTCTACGGTAATTCACAACCTGCAAAAATAAAATACAAAGTGTTTTATTTCATAAACTCCTGTCATCTCCATAAAACAGCAATGCTAGAAAGAAGGAAAATAAAATATACAGAACTAACAGCAGCAGCAGCAGAATCACCACTTATTAGATTCGTGCTTCAACAGCAAACTAATGTTAACAACTAACAAAATATTCATACTTTTACAATATTGTTATTATTAACAAACATAATCACGGCTAGTTTTATTATATTTTTTGAACGTTTTGCTGTGTAGTCAAAAAATACATACATCAAATGCCTACCTACATACATGCATTTATTGTTAGTCCTTGTGTTTGTAAATGGGCAAGCTCTGCATGTGGCTGTTAAGTATTTACATTGAAATACTTTGTAGGCATA
>JAHZMT010002128.1:0-20497 GCA_027743785.1 Sinhomidia bicolor | reverse complement strand
TTTTTTCTGTGGCACTTATCACACGGATGGTCACAACATCTCGCCTATATTTTTCCCGCTTCACTTTTCATGTTTGAAAAACTTTCTTTTTATATTTTTTTACAAAAAAAATCCGTGAAACGAATTTTCGCTGTGCAAAAAAATACTCTCTATACAATTCAGCTTTCATAATTCCATGCTGGTCTGGTCTGTTCTGGTCTAGTCTGGAACCACTAATGTCCTCCTCACACAATTCAAGATGAGCCTCGATCTTATCGTTTTTATCATTTACCAAAGATATCCATCTATCTTTTTTTCTCTACCCAAACAAAAAATTCCCTGGAGTATCATCGTTCCATTTTTTAAAGTGTGCACAACTAATATACATCAACCTCAACAGCAAAATAATGTTTTATTACTGATATAATCATCAACATCATCTTTACTGTTTATTGCTGCACTGTATACTTATATACATTTATATTTTCTACTTGTTTTGTGATTCATACCGTTAATGCTTTTCCCTGAACGAGCCGACACCACCAAAGTATAGATGTTTTTTGTTATGTTTGCACATGCACGTGATAATGTTGACGATGATATGTGATGCATTTATATAAATAGATCTTCCATCATAACATATGTAGCTACCTATTACTACAATTTGTACAGCTTTTGTGGTACAATTTCTTCATGCGAACAAGTTACCGTACATGGATAAAAAAAACTAAACCATCATACTAATCATGGCCATTATCATCATCGTCATCTCTCCAAAAAAAATTTCCCTTGTGGGAATAAGTATTCTCATACAGCACAGTATACTATTATATGTATATGCCAACAACAGTTTTTGCCTTTTCTTCACTCTCTTCTCGGTGGTTCTTCTTTTCTTCTTTATTATATGATGATGATATGCCTCTCGACTTTTTAGTAAGTAAAGTAAAGCGCGTTCGACCGTGATCATCATTCATCGTTTCTTCTTCTTCTTCTTCTTTTTTCCTATACTTTCTTTACTTCCTTCCTTCCTCGTCTTTTTTCCACTCTTTTCATCATTTTCATCTTTTATGCTCTTTACATGTATCATGTATCACTTTATATTCTGTGTACACTTCATGTCATCATGATGGCAGGATTGATGCGGTGCTGCTGCTGTATAAAAGACAAGGCACAGCAGCACAATAAGTAAGCACATTTTTATACAGTTTCTCCCTCCCAGTAAACATTTTTTTCTTACAATCATCGTGGTGATCGCGAGCAACTATCTCTTTTGAAGAATTGATACGGTAATATGGTGTGACGATTAACTCAAAGTTACATTGAAAATATACATACGTTTTATTATTATTATTATTATCGTCATCAAGTAGTCAATGTTATGCGATGATAATGCAAACGAAATTTTTACAATCTGACAAAGTTGGCTTTTGCAGCGTCATTTCATGTACGTATTAACAGTTTCTCAACACACCATACGAAATGCTGATCTTGCATCCATCAAATTGTTCATTTTTTATACTTCTTCTCTACTCACATAACGAACACGTACCACGAGTGACGACCATACATACATTTGTATGTACATAAGGAATTTTGCAAAAAAAGAGCAAGACAAAGATGATGATGTGTGATAGGTACAAATGGAAAAATCCTTTTGAAAGTAAAGGAAAAGATAAAAAAATATATAAAAATAGGTATATGTGTATAACATAAGTTCAATAGATACACACAGCAAGTAAAAAAACCATTCAAAACGTCCATGATTTTCACTACAATACAAGAGCCCTCTGTATTTATTTATCTAACTCCATTTAAGTTTACACTTTGAACATACACGCGATGCTCGTGTATAAGAGAAAAAAAGTACAAGTAATAGAAATAAGCACTATATCGACCATTTTTTATACAAGTTCGAACAAAACGGTGTACCTCGTCTTCTTCTCAGGCTTATTATTCCTATTTTCTTAAAGAAATAAAGAAGAGGAAAGGGGTATCAAAAGAAAGAAACACAATTTCATTTCGGCATATTAGTATACATATTGATAAACGTATTGAGAGAAGATCGTATTTTTTTCTATGGAAAGGTCCCAAAAAAGCCATTCAGATTTTCATCTCTTTTCCCCTTTCCCCTTTTCTACCACCATCACCACTACTGTACTTAGTTTAACCAATATGATTTCCGTTGACGAAAAAAGTGTTTGGATTCACGTATGAATATAATATGTATGTATTGTGTTCTTCTTCTTCTTCTCTCGTTGTTGTTGTTGTAAGTAATGTTATGTTAATATTTCGCATTTTACCATTTTCTTTATTTATGTGTTATATCTGTGTGCATATGATGCTCAAGGATTTTATGACTTTATGAATTTAAGAAAACATATTATATTTGAATAGCACATTCACTCATTCATGCAGAATAAATAGTGATAGTGTATGTAGCAGTAGTAGTAGTGGTGGTGGTGGTTGTACATTTTTGTGAAAAAAAAGTTTCTCTCTCTCTCTCTTTTACTCTTTTCTATATCCTCCTATTCAATAATACACTCGGCCAAAAATACGTATAAAGAAATGTGTATGTATACGCGCGCGAGATGTTCACACAAACACGTAGATTTTTTATGGACACGTTAGATATTAGGATATTTACGATCCCCCAGTTTTTCAAGAGGAAGGATATTATATTATATAGCTAAAAGGGTAAAATGGTAACATGTCTTTTTTCATCTTCCAGAAAGAAAATTTCTGCTTGAATAAACAATCCATGTATTACTGCGTTCCTCCTCTCCTCCTGCAATGCATGCATGATGATGACGATGATTATGAGGATGATGCTGAATTCGTCTTTGCAAAAGGAAGACGAAAAAGATTTTTTTTTATTCGTATATAAGTTTTTGCCTGAACCAACCATCATCGAGAGAAGAGTTATACTCATAAAAATAAAAATTAGATATTATATATTTTTTTTGCATAACATGCAGAGACGTATTATCATCAAAATGTAATGTGCTCGTCCTAGTTTAGCCTTTTTAGTTGGTTTGATGAAGTGATTTTCTATTACTACTCTGCTGCTGCTGCTACACTTTTTTTACTACCAGTGTGAAGAGAAGAAGAAGAAAAAGAAGAGCTGTATAAAAATACACACACACACACTGACTGAGGATATGTGTGTGATTCATATTTTTTTCTTATTCGATGAATGTGTGAAACAGCTAAGCAATATAATAACTCACAACGTTCCAATGACATGTTGGACAATGGGGATAGGAAAATAACGATGTGCAAAAAACCGCACCCATTTTTTCATATTTTTCTTTGAAAAAGTAAATAGCATAAAGTACGTCTGGTAAAAAAAGAGAATGCAGCAGATTATTATAAACATGGTAAAATATAAATTATTTTAAACCCTCTCTCTGTTTTTTAATACTTCCGGAAGGTTTTATTGATACCTTGCTCCATTTCATATGTCATTTTTTACGTATGTATCTATATCTATACTATGCTTTCTTACAATAATATAGAGATTTTTTTCAGTTGATGAGAAAATGTATAGGAATAAAAAAACAGATTTAAAAATAGCCACTAGGTATACACGTACATTATCTTCTATTTCTTTACATTTTTTTTGAATAACCCAAAATTAACCCTGAAGAGACTCGAAGGAAAATTACGTTGGAACACATTACATAAAAAATGCATAAATAAATAATTATCCACAATTTTTTTAAAAAACGTCAGACAGTGTGAGTATGACTAATATATTCCATTCTTGGTAGCTACTACGTCATTGAATACGCAAAAGTGACTTTCAAACTCGATCAAGAATTTCATGTTCTTTCCGTCTTTACGAAATAGGAAAGAATAAAAATAAATAAATAATAAATACGTGACAGCAAAAAAAAATAATACAAGAGATAAATACTATATATATGTGCTAATAACAACAGAGGTAACTTGTGGAAGATTTTAGATACGAGTATGTTACATGCAAAATAGCGTCATTTTGACATGTTTCTGAGAGAGCATTACAAAATATAATACTTGTAAAGGGAGGAAAATTATGAGAGATTTCGCAAGTTGCACATGATGTATAAATGATATCATATTGTCACTGTCCAATTTGTATGTTAGCGCGATAGAACAAAAAAAATGTTTAGAAAAATATAGTCATCATGATAATATGTCGATTCACAGAAAACATGATGATGATATGAGAACGTATAAACACAAATAATAATAAAATAGTAATAATAAGCATGTTCTTTTCGTCTTTTTCCCTGTTTTTTCCTCCTTTCTGATCAACAACAAGAAAATAATTAATTGTGACTTTTTGTCCTCTTTTTTGTATGTCAATGTTTCCTTTCATTCTAATGACAAGCTAATACAAAAAAAACATTCTCGGAGTGGAGAACACAGAAATGAGAAAAATGGTGCTGGTGAAAGAAAGACCTCCAAAAAATTTTTCAATCTACACGCTGGTTGACGACATTATGATGATGATGGCCCAATAGCATGTTATTCGTTTCTAATACCTCCTCAATAATCTCAGCTAAACAGGCAGGCAATACTGTATAAATGAGAAAGCTATTCAACTACGGACGGAAGTAAACAGCCGTGAAACAAAACAGTTATTAATCTTTCCAACTTGACATCTAGCTCGTTGTAGACTGTCGTTCATTGTGATAGCAAGTTAAGCATGCTATCATAAAACTATATAAAGTCAGTTAGCGTCTCTCACTCACGCTCTTTTTTTCTCTCTCTCTCTCACTCTATTCCACACTCTTTAGGATAACTAAATGAACAGAAAAGACGACAACGAAAAGAAAAAAATAAGAACAGAGCATATGTATGTATATATATATAATTTTTTTCTTTCTCTCGTGAGATTTTTTTGCCGATTTCTTGCATGACATCTATCTCCAAATGTCGTGAAGTTGTTGTGTATTTTTATGTATTCGATATACATATTATTACTGTACACACATACAGTACAAACCCAATGCCAACGAAGAGAAAAAAAGAACAACGAAAATCTCATTTAGTCATTTGATATACATATTTACTCCTCCTATAAACTTCATTTTTGAACCATTTACCATTATTTCTTTCGTTTCCATCTCTCTCTCTCTCTCTTGTCTTTCTTACTACTACTACCTACCTACACTTTTACTATACTTTTTTGCTAATAGAAGAACTCACTCAATAATTAAACCAGATTGATTTACTTGCCTCTTCAACCATCCGCTTCTTGTTTGTTTTCTGTCTAGCGGAACATAGTTGTGGAGCCGAGGGATAAAATACTGACAACTTTATTCCAAGCACATATTTCTGTCAACTCGGCTTACAACCCCCCAGCTAACAGATATATATACCTCAGTCATAGTGTAGCAGTGCTGTTGTGTGATGTATAGGCAAGCTATATACCACAATTGGCTTCCATATAGAAAATATCTCACATTCATTATAAAATCTCTCTATATTCATGTATGCACTAGTACTACATGTCATATTATAATGGTTTGGATAAGAGTATACAAGAATTTGAAACCAAAACCACACCATGCTCTCTCTCTCTCTTTTCAGTTCCTCTCGTCAATTCAAGTCGGTTGATGCAAAATGCCTATACTATGAAGTATGTTCGTTTGTGTTATGTTGTTAGCAATATATTAATATTATTATTATTTTTGCTTGTGTATATAATAGTAAAGTAAAAGTGAAAATCTGATGATGATATATACCTAAGATGTGTATGGATGGAAGCCCATGTTTTATACATCAGTGAGTGCGTGTGTGTTATGTGATGACACTACCTTGTTCTAACTTTTAACACCAGAAAAGTTTCTGAAGCTTTATCTGTTCTGCTGAAAATGTACAAGAGTTTTTAGTAGAGAAGTATTGCTACAGGGTGAAGAGGAAACAACAACTATATCGTATAGAAAAAACAAACTTTCCATATTAAATTTATATATGAAACTAGTGTAAAAACAGCCAACTTTGTGTTATTGGGTTAACATGTACGAAAAAATAGGCATATATACATATATATTTCTGCAAGTACGACGACGAGAATATATGTACATATATGCCCACAGACAGATCACATCATATAATACATCACACACACACATACATACACACTCACACTCACACAACAACAAAACCAAAGTATCAGTACATAAAAACCATTGAGTCGATCCTAAAACTCAGCGAGCGACCGAGTCAATCCGAATTTATCTTGATAAGCTGTTAAAAAGTTAATTTCATCCCAGAGGCAGAACAAAATCCCCATTATTACTTGTTTTGCCTGTGAATCTGCCTGAATGAGTTTGCTTATATACTATTAATATAATACAATATGCATGCCTTGTTATTATTGTTATTATTATTACATGCTTCTCTTTTGTGGGTTTAGTCAGAGACATACATTGTAAATGTGCTAAATTAGCATGAATGCTCTACTTGCTGGCGAGAGAACGTCCAACTTGAAAATCGCTTTCGTTCTCTCTCTCTCTCTTTCTCTTTTCTTGTCTGATTTCATTTACTACCTATTTACTTGTCCAGTTCATGCTTGTCATTTATTCACCATATTTTACTCCTCTTTACTAATTCCTTTTCCATGTACATACATATTTACCTATTATGTTTTACCTACACATGCAAATTATATATATTTCGTGATAAGCCTACATTTTAAAGTTTTTTTTACAAAGTATATCAGAACGTAAAACCAACCAAGACTTATCCAGAATTGTTTGATCACACAGTAAAAAACAAGGAAGATGCAAAAAGACAAAAATACGTATTAAATTCTACAGTTAAATGTACAGTTATTATACCTAAGCATATCTTTAGATCATCATCGTCATCATCAAAAGGTCGCTCCTTGGGAGCAAAGTAGGGAGACACTTTTTAACTCACAAATAAATAAGCTCTCTTTAAAGACAACGATGAAGTGTAAAGGAGAGTGAGAAAAACAGAAGAAGGAAAAACTCAAGAACTGCCGAGTATTCTTTTTTCTCTTCTTTGTGACTCCTTCACTTTCATTTATGTTCTTCTTCGTACATCACACATACTCTTTACGTCTCTCTCCAAAAAACAATCCCTAGTATAACACCACCACCATCATACTAACAACCCACCATTTAACCATATTATTATTATTATTAGGTATACCTACATATTACGCAACCAAAAAAATGAACAAGTAAGGGAAGTCTGCAGTAGAGCACTACCATAGACAAAAAATGTCCCCTTGTTCGTTTCTCTAGAAGAGAAGCATTTTTTTGTCTACAGTAGAAAAAAACACTGAGAGAGAGAATCAGAATAAACGGAGAAGAGAATGACAATACCAACCACCATCATCATTACTTAAAGCAGCAACAGAAGCAGCAGCAGCAGTCAATTACTTTACTGAAAGTACATTATTACAGCATCCAATTCGAACAGAGGCANGAGAGAGAGAATCAGAATAAACGGAGAAGAGAATGACAATACCAACCACCATCATCATTACTTAAAGCAGCAACAGAAGCAGCAGCAGCAGTCAATTACTTTACTGAAAGTACATTATTACAGCATCCAATTCGAACAGAGGCAAAAAAGCGCAAAAAAGGACAAGTCACCACGTTCAAACAAAAAACTGAAACTGGCGACCAAAAAAAACGAAAAACGATTTCTCTAATACTGCTGCTATTCGCTACTACTACTTACTACTACTACTTGTATGTATACTCTTTTTTTCCTTTTTCAGAAGAATCCGTTTCATCATATTGTACTACTTAGTTGAAGGTTTTTTTCTTTTTTTTGCTTTGCCATTGCTAGATTTTGCCACTTGAACTGAACCACTCATTATTACATTGCATCTAAATTATTTTTTCCTCTTATTATTATTGTCTAAGTACAAGCTCTTGTGATATCACGAAGCAGAGCATTTTTGCTCATTTTTTTCTGCACTCTCTTCTCTGCCACTGTATTTCTTTTAGCTCAGCCCAGGAGTGGAAAGAAGGAGGATATGTGATGTGAGCATGCATGTAATGCAGAAAAAAACGATTAGACATTTTCTTCTCTTGTTTCTTCTCTGCATCGCTTGTATTTTCTTGAGCAGCTGTCAGCAGAGAAGAGAGAGAGAGAAAAAACAACAACAACAACCAACAACGAAAAACCAGGAGAATCCAAGCTATTTTTCGGAGTTATTTTTTGTTCTTGCTTCTCTCTTCTTCTTCTTGTACAAAGTTTATTATTCGATTCATCGTGTTAGACAAGAAATGAAAAAAGGCAAATGTTACAGTTACACAAGAAGTTGTTGAACATTTTATTAAATACAATGAGACAACTTGTAAGATTTTTTTTGTTATTATTATTATTAAATGTCGTTGCTATTCAGAGCCAAAAAATACACAAAAGAATATCCTAATGTAGCTTTCATTGTTAATTAATTACTTTCCAGATGAAATGGAAATTCTTTCTGGGAAATTAGGAATGGTGGTAATAAAATTTGTAATTAGGCAGCACACACTGTGGAAAAAATACCGAATAATTTAATAAGACTTTTTTTAGTGTTTCACATTGCCCTCAGAAATGCTTTTTAGCATTTAGCCAGTTAAATTCTTTGGAATAATTAATAAAAACAAATTTTTATGAGTTATTCAGTAATATATGCTTTGTTTAAAACAATCAACTTTTATGATTTTTTGTGTGTGCATTACTGAACTGTAATGCTTAACATGCGTGAATCCTCACCAACAAACCCAGTTTATTTTTTAACCTTTTTTTCTAGTTGAAGCTCTCTAGCATCTATCAACCCTAGCAAAACAAAATCATTTTTTTGTTTCTTTTCCATTGCCTCTCTCCTGTTACAATAATGGATGGTCTCTCCAGTTTGTTGTTCTTATTTTTTTCTCTCTCTCGTTCCCATTTCACAGGAGACGAAGGATGAAGAGGATGATGATGATGGGTGTACCAAAAGCTCGAGAGAAATCCTGAACGAAGGAGAGAGGGAGAAATGTGTATGTATGTATGTCTTGTACGTACAAAAGTATGTACCTATTTTCAACCCAGTCATCCATCCATACTTTTTTATACCTTCATCATTTTATACGAAGAATCTATATGACACAGAGTCAAAATATACGGGAAAAGGAGGATGTGCTATAAAAGTGAATATTTATACTACCTATACCTAAGCCCAAGTTGTAGAGATGTGAGTAATGTGACCACAGCTCAAATTTCAATTTTCCTCTACGTTGACTTACACTACCATAAAGTCGCATGGACATTTTCCTAATATAATCTAAAAACTAACAAGTTGAGTTACTACAACTAGTACACCCCAACCGACAACCGACCCAAAGCACAAACGACGTATATTATATTCTATATATATATTTCCAGTTTCTTTTCCTTTCTTCTTCTTATAGTTTCCTCCTTAAATAAAGTGAATTCAACAAGAGATGAAGTGAAGAAAGGGAGTAAAGTAGACCTGTGAAGTGGAGGAAGAGTCAGAGAACAAGTAAGTAGTAAAAAGAGATTCGGTTCGTTTACTTGCTCTCACTCTCGCTCCTTTTCTCTCTCTCTCTCTCTTCTCCAGAGCACTTTTACGTTTTTACCCTGTATTTCTCTCATTGCGTATTGTTTTGCTGCTGAGCTGTATTTATATTTTTGTTGTGTTTATAATAAAAAAAACCTGCTTGTTCACTTACTAAACTCCTTGTTGAATCTCTGCTCTTGTTATGTAGTATTACTATTATTATTAAACAAAAGAAAGTAGGAGAGAAGCCAAGGAAAATGCACAATGGCGATGGTGGTGGCATACATGCTTACTTACAAAACGACGACATATTTACAAAAATAATAAGAATGAAGATTGACTAAACTGTTAAGGCTAAGGACAAGTAGTAGTAGAAATAGTAGAAATTGTAGTAACAGAAGCATTTTGCCTGTTCAAGTTTAAGTCACTCCTTTTCTTGTACCGTTTTCCTGTGTATATAATATTCAATCTTACATGCAACTTGTATTGTATATATCTTCCTTCCTCATTTTCCCTGTTCCTTTGTTACACCAAGCTACTATATACAAGCTCTTGGCTAATATTACATTTAACAGGAGAAGAGAAGGAAGCTTGAGCAGGAAAGTGAGAGTTCTACTAAACTGCTTGACTGTTGTTACCCTGTAAAAAGAACATAATCCTAAGCTCATACCAAACAAGGGGAGTTTTTATGAGGTAAGCTTTTGCTTATTGCTCTCTCTGTGTGTGTGCTACTACTACTGGCATGTCTGAAGAAGAATAGAAGAGAGAGAGAGAGACAGAGAGCTAGTTGCAAACGACCGAGAAAACGTTGAGGAAGTAACAGTAAAACCTTATCCCATGGTATTACCACCAATATAGTAATGTCATATCATCATAATATCCTTCATTTATTTTCCTATATCCTCCAGAAAATAAAACATGCTAGTGTGCGTATCCAGGAGCAAAAAAAAGCAACAGTAGTAGCAGCATATTATTTTAGAGGGAGAAGAGGAGAATGAAAAAAACGAGCAGAGAGCAAAGAATAAAAAGTTCTTTCTTTTTATGTTATTATATCAATGTTCAAGTGAAAAAAAGCAATTGGATTCACTCTCTCTGACTAAAAAAAAGCCTCCACTTGCAGAAATAAATAGAGAGAGAGAGAGAGAGCCAGTATTACAACTGCACGTTGCATTGCATACTACTGCTATGCTGCTGCTGTTCTATTATTGTTCAGCCGTAGCAAGAATTCATAATAGAATAAAAAATATACAAGTTTCATAAAATCCCTCTTTTGACTGAAAATAATCCACAAAAAATCTCATGATGGGCTTGATAGAAAAAAATAAGTTCCAAGATACCACCACACCACTACCACCAACAAAATCATAATAACACTGCAAAAAAATATAAAGTGTGTAGTTGTAATTTTTGTATAATTCAAAACTGTGGATTAAAGATTCTACGGCTAAGCTGTTCCCCCTTCGTCTCTCTCTCTCTCGCTTCTTTAGCAAGAAAGGATCAAATAATATGATCATTCATAACATCATCACAATCACAAAAAATACCAGATGAAAATGAAATATGAAGCAACAAATTTATCGTAAATTATGTTTAATCATCATTACTCCAACAAAGGAAATGGGGAAAAATATTTATTGCTGACTGTATCACTGCTGTCACCATACTTTTATCCGCATAATAATAATAATCCAATCCAAGGGAATCTTTTTTTTGATCGCCAATGGAATGTAAGTTTTGTACATAATCTAATCTTTTAGAATTTTTATTTTACTACACAACATATTTTTTTTCTTCTTCTCCTTCAAAATTTCTATGTATTCTTCCAACATGGTTGATAAATTCCGGCAAAAAAAATAATATTACTGAAAAAACGCAAATTAGCTAGAATCACCCACATAAAATGTCCAATTATGTCTATAATGGCAACAGCATCAAGCTGTGCCTTGTGTCAAGTCATACCAGTAATAGATGATTATGACTGCATGAAACTTTAGCTTTTTATGCCGCTTTATAAACTGCAAAGAAAAAGAAAAAGAGAGAAGACTCAACAGTGAACATGGTCACGTTCACACATTTTCTCTGTGTGTTTCACATCAAGAGAGACAACCAAGACAAGCCCTTTTCCCAAGTCAAATAAGGTAAACAACTTGAATCATCCGTAAATTTATATTCTCCAACAATAAATTAAGCACTTCATTAACTCCATAATTGAACTATTTTATAAAATAAAAGAGTCTCTCATATTATATATGATGCGCATGCACACACGTATTATTATTATAATAACAAGTACACATATTACTACATATATAAAAGCTTTTCATCAGTTTACTCTCTCTCTCCTCCACACATTTTTTCACATGGCAAAAAAATTTAATATGTAATAGCAAATATGCATACATGTGTGTTGTTATGCAGTGTGAGGGTTCATAAAACGTGTATAAAATTCATTCCATCATAAACGACATGAATTATACACTTTTAATGTCGTTTCAAGGTAAAAAGTTTGCAGTGTTTTGGTGTGGGTAAATGCCTATTTGACATGAGGAATGAAAAACAAGCAGTTAATAACAACAAAATGTGGTGTTGTGCACGCTGATGTAGTGACGACGATGTTGCTGTTGATGATGATGATGATGCTGTTTAGCTCTTCTGATTAGGAGTCGTCGTGCCGTTCCTACATTCTGTTTTGTAACAAATTAGGCTGCTCATGGTTTCATGATGTTGTTCCAAACGCTGTGGTATGAAGGAGCAGCATAGCGCCTTTAAGAAAAACAGTCACTACGAATATACATACATATAATATGTATGTACATACATGTTTTCTACAGCGCAACATGTCCATTTCCAAATAAAAGTAGCCTTAAAGGAAGAATATTTCTTTTTTCCTTTTAAATTTCATTCAACATGCAAAAGCGCTGTTTTAATGAAGATCACGCCGCGCGACGTCGTAAGTCTTTTTGCACAAAAAGCAACATTATATTTTATACACGCTTTTATAACAGTTTTTTTGGCTTTTGTTTTTTCCCGATGAAGTATGTACATCGCAGCAATTATTAAATTGCAAGCTTGACTACGTATCAAAAAACGAACATTAAATTGCATATATGGAAGGACACAACAAGACCGTCATATACCATATTTTTTTCCAACAAAAATAAAGACCCTTTCACGTGTTTCTTTGCAAAACCTTGTAAGCAAGAAAGAGAACCTTACATGTCCCTTTTCCAACCAGATCCTTTGTATCACCATATATCAGAGTGGGTTTTGTGGCTGGAATCAAATTTCAAATTGATACTCCCCCCACAACTTTCTTTTCATTGAAACCGTCATCGATCTTCATCAATACCATGTATATTATTGCATGTACTTCCTCAACAAGAAAATCTTTTGTTGTTAGGTATTCTAAGCATCAAAAACGGAAAATTTTCTCACAAAAAAAACGTTTTTTTTTACTAGTACGCAATCTTCAAAATACCGGATGTTCTTAAACACAAAAAAGTACATCTCATATTGAAGCATCTTTGATGTGATTGGCATCATTGATAAAAATGTACATTTCAATCCTGTAGTAATGCAAAATCAATTGATAGTTGTAAAATATGAAAAAATTACACTTTTTTTATTATATTATGCATTTCCTTCTTTACTTTCGTCCTTTTTTTCCAGACAGGAACTTGGATCTAATGTTACCATCTTATTCAGTCGAGGGTTGCTCAAAGTTGAGTGTAATGATTATGATGAATAATATCACAAAAAGTATATCGGACGCAATAAAAAATATTATTACGTGAGCTATATTTCACTGGAATACGCAAAGTTATCATCTTACAGACTTCCCGTTTCTTCTTCTTGTCATTTTATATGTTTTGCCTTTTGTGTTGCTTCGCATTCATGTCAAGATGCCTAAAAACAAATTCACAATTCTGAGAAATGGTACATTAATTAGATACTTTGAAGTCGAGAATTTTGGAAGCATAATATATATATACCTATTTGATTTAATATTGCCATTTGGTTCTTCTTTCTTAACGTTTAACATCCTACACTATTACAAGCAATCGTCGCCAGCTTGATAGATACTAAAATAGCCATTCCTAGTAAAAATCATGGTAATAATGGCATAATAATATTATTGATGTTTATAAGCACGTATAGGTACTTCAATGCCACATTTAGGTTACCATTTTTTTCAACACTGCAATGACATACTTTCAAGCTATTATTATCACAGTTAATGATATTTTACTGTCTCGTTTTGTCGTTGTGGACAGTAAAAATTCATTGAATTTCATTGCGCATCATCATATCTCACGTGCCATCTATATTCCTCGTACATTTTTTTAAACTTGATGTTCAAAAGAACTCATTTCAATCCTTTTAGATAATCATCATAACATTAAAAGAATATTATGTTCTTATTTGTAGTGGTATATATTGGTATTATTATCACTATGTACAATAATAACAAGCTGGAAAAATACTATCCTCTTTTTTCTATTAAGACGATATTATGCCTCATATTGTGTGCTCTCATCTTCTTCATTTTGCTGCTGTGCAATAATAATGCTATCATATTACTCATCATTTCAATTCATCATCGGCAACAGAAGCAGTACATGACAAATAGTTACAAAAAAATAGTCAAAGTGCATTGATAAACAACATTATTACATGGCGTTTTGTTTTCTGTGGCTCATTATTGCCTCTCTTGGTTAGTTGCTAACTTGCTTTTTTGCTTGCTCTCTTTTTTTTCGACTGCATTCGCTCAAGAGAATAATAAATGAGTATCGTGTCTTTTTACAAAACAAAACGATAGACATTTTTTTTCGTCCTGCTTGTCGGTCCGTAAACATGCTACATTTAAACAGACCAAAATCATTCTAAAACTATATAGGTATGCATGTATATAAATATCCAACATCCCTTGTGACTGCGTAGAAAGATTTCTACCACGATAATAAAACAAAACGACAGTAGCAGAAAGAACCATAAAAAGTCTCTATTTTACTTCTCTTCTCCCCATCCAGTGCCAGTGAGCAGAGGACATAAAAATCGTTTCTTTTTTTCTACTTTTTTTCTTTTTTTTCTCTCTCTCTCTGCCTTTCTTACTCTCTTTTTTTATTTAGCTGCTATTTATCTATCCGCATAAATAAAGCTATTTTCTAAGCTACAAATGAAGTGGAATTAAAAATGAAGAAAGAGAGAGAGAGAGAGAGAGAGATAGAAAACTTTTTTCCTCTTGAATAATTTTACGGATCTTCTCTTGATCGTTTCTTTTTGTTGGCAATACATTTTTTTTCTTTTGCCGAAAAAAATTTCAGAGTTTTTATCTCTTTTGCCATCAACATAAGCTGATACCGAGAGATTTTAATAGGTATGTCATCACCAAAAACGGTTCATTTACATGAAGATGATGATGATGCATTCACAAGAGAGAAAAAAAATCAACCGAGAAATAGTCAAACAATTCGAGCAACAGCGTTTAGCAAATTTTCATGATTTTGAAGGGCTTGTTTGCACAATGACACGAGGATTCAGTTTGAATAGTAATGCAAGGAATATATAGCTATTTACATGACTATGTCTTCTACACACCGGGACAATTTTCCTTATTGTTAGTGCTGCCGCTATACTTATGATGCCTTGTCTGATTATATATAACATAGCATTATGCTAAAAAACTTAACAGACTGTGGATGAAAACGGGAAAATCCTTCTTGGAATTGCCGTGCTTTTATATATACGCATTGTCTTATAATATACTATTACTTAATAAGAACTCTTTATACCCCCACACCGCTTCATTCATTTCTAACTCAACATTTGACATTATACTTTACATGTTCCTACACTTCTTTAATAAAAACAGCTAACAAGAGAGAGAGACATTCCATTTTCCTTTCAATTCCTCTCTTGGTTGTTCTTCTTCTCTTTGTGTGTTTGCCATTCCTCCTTCCTCTACTTTACATTACAACAACTAGTTGAGGTAAGTACACGGAGAATTTTAAGAATCTACATAGTCGGTGGCGGCGGCGGCGGGGATGGTGTAAGGAAAGAAATTATTATAATTCCACCAGACTACCTTACTTACAAGCTTCCTATACAGAACATTCCCAAAAAAAACATTATCATCATACAGCATCCTTTCATCATGTCCCCGTTTGCATTCATAAATTATGCATGCACTGCGCAATCAACAATTCCCTACTCCAGTAAAATCCATGTTTCGTCGTGCTCTTGTCGTCTTCTCTCTATTATTTGTTCGTGTTCAATATTTGTACTTAGGTATATACCTAGAACTTCTATTAATATAGAGAAGCTCTTTTTAAGTCTAGTCAAGAGTGAAAATGCTGAATAATCTTGTTCATTCATAAGACCACGAACATTCTATCCCTTGATAATTCTTCATTCTTCGTCGTCTACCAGTGCCAATAACAAGCAAAACGCCAAATTTCCCTTTTCACAGTTTTCTCTACTTATGTACATAGGTACATCAACTTTAGTAGAACAAGACAATCCTGTTAACAGTAAAATTCCAGCACCAACGTCGCACTTTCTTCCGAGAAAGTAAAAAAAATCAAATTCCCTGAGCACGTTTGCTTGTTCATTTTCTGAGCTGCCAACAGCACCCCTTTATACATACGATTCTGCTTTACATGCAATTTTCTGATCTTTCATGTTCCAACAAAGTGGTATCACAAACAGAGGCATTCATTTGTATTAACAAAAGGAAAAGTTGACAGTTTACATTTTTTTATAATTGCCTAATTGAGTATATAATCTACATGCTTGTTATTTTTTTCCATCAAGATTCACAATATTTTTGGACCAACAATACCAAGTACAGATTGGAAAATGTCATCGGTTTTTTTTCTCTCTCTCTTCTTTCTTTCCATGTTCAACTTGAAATAATGAGATTATCAGCTGCAGATGCCTTTTTTACATTTGGAATTCCACAAACGCTGGAGAAACGCTCTTTTTATGCAGAAGAAAGCAAAGAAATTTAAAAAAGGTTTTTCAAATGAACAACTGACTTTTAAGCTTGTAATTTAAAAATGTAATAGGAATATCATTCATTATACTTGAATAGCTCTTCATTTTTGATGGGATAATGAAGAGTATGAAGGAATGTTGAATTGGACATATGAAAAGTTTATGATGTCAGTCACCATTTACTACTTACACTACTGCAGTCTTGTAAATATAGTCATCATATGTATATAAGCGCAATGAAGTCAGAAAGACTATGAATCTATACACACGACAAGCTAGTCGCTGTTAAAAAGCTCTATAGTTTTGTCACTTTGGCAGTCGTAAATGAAAATACGATCATCACCGTCACATCACATCGCGTCCTCCTCACTACTTAGCAGATCTGAATGTGACGATATATATATTATTTTTTTCTAACATATTCCTTTTACCATCCACCACCATCATCATCACCACCAAAATGTATTAGCCATATCAAAAGAGACGATCGCAGTTTCTTACCCTATTTTCTATTCTCTTTTTTTCTCTAGTCACCGTCGTATATTACGCCGGTAATCATTGCAGGTCATAAAACATTTAGTGGAGCCTTTCCCCTCATAAAGATTCACTTTGATGACTGCTCCTGTCGCTTCTATCTCTCTCCACTCGCTTGCTCACTTGAAACCGCTTCATTTCTCACTTTTTGTTTCCCAGTCAGTGCAGTAGTAGTAGTAGTACAAGCTAGTTAGTAAGTGGTGCTTGCACGATTATGCTTCTGGTATGCTGCTGCTGCTGAATTGCTGATATTGACTACAGCTTACCATTTTCCTTTCACGACAAATCAAGCAAGTCAGGGTGGTACTAGTGTGAAGGAGGTGGGGATGATTTACCTTTACAGTTTCTCCATTTATAACGTTCAAAACTGAGGAAACACAGCCATCAAGTTTGACTATAAAAGTATGATTATAATAATACGAGTAATTTTTCTTACTCGTCAAGCGCATGAGTATTTTTTGTATCCACATCGTTTTGACCCAAGCCTTATAATTGCTTAAAGAAATACAAAATACAAGAGCTTATTGTGCAAAATATTTTGGCTCTTACGCTAGAGGGAAATATTTTACGCTTGATGTGTTTCTCAGATAAGTCCTTCAGTGATGACTCGTCTCCTTTAGCTAAAGCGCTTTTCTAATCAGATTCGTCATCACTCTGCCAAATGACCATTTCTCAAGCTATATTATGCTAGCAGACTATGTAGTATGGCAATATATTTTTGTGTTGTTCTCTGAAGCAGAAAAAAAATTTTGTTATTTGAATGTTATATGCAGGTTAAAATCAACTTAATACAGTGACAAATAATTATGGGTAACATATTACTTGAACAAAACGTAATTAGCGTTTAGCGCTAAATTTTGGAGAATGAAATCGTAAGCATATATACGCTCTGACTGTGCCAACGTTATAATTCTACAATTTGGTATTTTATAAAAACGAGAAATTGGAATTCAATTTGGAAATCATTTACAATAATTATTGTTCCTCAAATTATTACTAGTGACCGTAATGATAATAATTATGTTAGCACATATATCGAGTCGCATAAATATTTGATGGGATTTTGATACACCCAGAGCAAGAAACTATTTTTCAAATATATTTTTGAAAAAAATACAGTAATTCGGGCTGATGTATGCATATATATGTACATGTACGCAAACAACATCAAGTTGCCAGAATTCAGTAGCTAAAATGGGACAGGATTTTACGGTAAGTATGCCAGGACTGGATGAATACGTTAGTCAACTTTGAAAACGTTCACATATCACAACAGAAACAATTATCGTTGGTGTAGGGGAACGGTAAACCTCAATAACGTAAGTAAGCAAGAAAATCTGGCGGCGCGTCACATCACAGTGAAAAGCCTAGCTGGCTAGCTCTAGTGAACAGCAAATACAACCACTGGCTTTTATATTAATAATGGCATTGTCGTAATTTTATAGTAATCGTGGCGGAAACTATTTTCAGTGGAGGTGATATCCAAAAAATGATATGACATATAGGTAGACATATAGGTATGTATATGTATATAATTTGTCGACTGGAATAATACCACGAGCAAGAGAGAAAAAGAGAAGCACAAGGAAAATACCAAATACCCATGAAGTATTATTACCCAAATTCAGCCGAGCTGAAAATAAACCAACAAAATAAAAGATATCTACAGCTCGCCACGTACCTAAGTTGCTGGAAAAGTTGCTTTGCTTGAAATTTCTTTAGCACGACACCATCGCATCGCCCTACCGGAGTAAAATAGTGAAGCCTGGAAAACCCTTCATTTATTTCCTCTTTACCATTGTGGCGATTTCGACTGCTCCTATCAACTCACAGCTCACTCACATAATATATTATTATACCACACCAGCACCGTCGTACCGTAGACGACATGCACTTATAAACACATTCATACTTACAGGAGGAGGAAGAAGAGAAGGTACAAAGCAAAGATAAACAAAATCTCTCGCATTATAACCAAATTATAAGTACATACATACATAATATTCCAACCAACTATGATTACAATGCTTTATAGTGAAAACCACTCTATTGTAAAATATATAGTAGTTCTCTCATATACAGAGTTAGTGGCAATAACAGCAAATAAAGAAGAGTGTTGGCGTTATGGTATGCTGCTGTGCTGTGTATGTCGCGCTTTATCTGATATTCGCTTCAGTACTCTTGGCTGGACGTATTGGGATTTCTTGGACGAGATCTGTGTGTGTTACTTACACGAAAATAACCAGAGTTAGACTTTGAACATTTCACCAATAAAATCGGAAGGAAGCATGCATTTTTTTTCTTTCTTTCTGTCGGTGGAGTTGATACACCACCATTCTCCAGTCACTAGTCTCAATCCATCCACCACCGACAACTTTTTAGTTTAGTCCTTTTGCTGTCCTTTGCCTTCCATCTTATTTCAGTCTCTCGTGTTTTACCATCGTCCATCCGTCCATCCATCCGTATCCTCATATTACTTTTTTTTTAGATTTTGTACGGACAGAGGTAGACCATACATACATAGCACGGTGATGGTCGTAGAACGTGGGTATTATTATTATATAATGGTGCCTACCATCGCCTCCACAACGGCCATCGTCTTATTATTATTATTATTAAACTTCTCTTCTTCTCTCCAGAGAAATAATATCACTTACTCTCTCTCTCTCTCTCTCCAGACAGTATTTTCTCTCATTCTCTCACTTCACTCCGAAATGGAGAATAAGAGAGCGAGAGTTATAGAAATAAATGGCAATCGTTTCACTGAACAAGATCTTCTCCTCAATGGGTAATTTCACAGTAATGGAATACAGCGGGGATTGAATTTTCTACTCTAATTGGCTCTGTCAGTCAAACAAATCGCTTTGTACTGCCAGCTACTACTATATAATACTGCTATTTCTACGTTGATTATTAGAGCTGTATACATACATTCTATGAATATAAATATATATACCAGTGCTACTAGTAGTAGTAGTGGTATGATGGCGTATTGCATTATATAAATAAGTCGCAGTATTTTTCCCTTCTCATCTATTCAATCCTTTTCTTCGGGTTCTTCTCTGCAGACTTTTCAGACTTGTGCACCACACACTATCAAATTAATGTAATGTTCTTTCGCGTAACGTTTCCCCTTACAAACCACTTTCTTTCAATCTTCGTCTACTTTTAAGAAAACAAGGTACAAACAAAATGCTCAGAGAGAGAGAGAGCGAGAAGGAGAACGAGAGTAGTAAGTAAAAACAAAGCCTTTGACGTTTAAACAAGTCTTCATGAAGTAATATGCATATAATAAGGTACACAATCAAAAAAGACAAGTAGTAAAAAAAGAGAAAGGTAAGAAAAGTAGAGTAAATGAGAGCATGAAAAACAGACCAAAACAGGCAGTTATGCTTTAAAATGGTTTGTATAAAAAGCATAATATCGTAAAGTGGAGACGGAAAGAGAGAAAGAATGAATGGTAGGTTT
>JAHZMT010002127.1:0-10190 GCA_027743785.1 Sinhomidia bicolor | reverse complement strand
TGAAAGTATAAAAGTAGTAAATACGTAATTAGAAAACTCTGAAGGGAGGAATAACATCAATATATAGGAAAGGTATGAGGTGAGGGTGTATGGAACTATGCAGAAACATCAAGAAAACAAGTGAGCATATATATACACCACCAATCCACAACAACCACTGCTGTGTACCTTTCGCCTTTGTATTTGCGCTTGTTTGGTGTGTTGTTATTCCTTCCCTGTGGAAATTAACCAGAACTCAATACATTCTACTTTTTTCTCATTCAGTACACACGCCGGCAAAATTGATGTTGAAAATATAGCGAGGTCCACCGCGTTCTAATTCACATCTTATGAAAAACTTTCTATTTTTAGACGGAGAAAAACAGATAGCCTACTGAAACTACTGTCACCCCTGCTGTGGATCAACAATCATTTATCTTACTTTACCCCAAATTAGATGAAAATTTATTTCAGACAAGAAAAAAGTTCATCATTTTTTACATTTGTGACTTTTCTCAAAATATTCTCATTATAATCTAATTATATGCGCACGTGCATTTCTGTAATTTCTGCATCACTAACTTCACCGGTTCCCGGAAGAGTCATTTCATCATCAAATTTATATATTGCTAAGAATCCTGTCGTCTTTTTACCTTCCCACGGAAAAAAAACTTTTTCAGAAAGAAAACTATAACTATTATGATGAAACATTTGAAATCTGATGATAATGAATGCGTAGAAAGAACGAGAGCGAAAACATACTCTTGGGACGACAGTATAGAAAATATAACTCAACAACAACAGCAAGTATATAATAGGACTTTGCTCTACCCCCAAACCACAAGCCTCATAAACTTTTCCCCGTCTAAAAAATTTCTTCTTTACTTTTGAATTGACTTCAATAATGGGATTCTTCATATACTATATTATGCTTATACAGCACAACATATTCTTCCATGTTTGGCTTTAAAAATTATACTCATCATCACAGTTGAGGAAGTAGTTCAGACTTTCTGATGACTTTTTCTTTCTGAGCGAAGACAGAGACAATATCATACTAAAAATTGCCACTCTTTAAACAAGAGTTACTGCCACACAAAGAGTTCAAACTCATCATCAGTATGTACTTTTACTCCTTACTAAAAGAGCTTGACAAAATCCGCCACTGTGGAATTCGTCGTTAAAAATAAAATAAAAATTTCCCCTCGCTAACATATAACATAGCGAATAATATGAATTATTCCTTTCGCCAAACAACACTTGGTCCTCAGTAAAAAAAATAGTTAAGAATGGCCTAACTAGAAAATTTATTTCAGAATGTCTTGGTAGAAAACTTATGAAATGCGTAAAAACAAAATTTCAAAAACCAGCTTCATTGGAACAAAAATTTTTACTCACAAACCTTACATGCTGGCGACCACATGTAAGGTTTGTAAAAGAGACTTTTTTGGAATTTTTGAGGCATTTGAGGGGAAATTTTTTTTGAAAAATTTGTTTCGGGTAAATAAATTATACTTTATTAATGTGAATTCGCCAGAGCAATGAAAGTAAAAAGGACACTGGTAATAAAATTGATATTCAAAAAAATGGTACGTGTGAGCTTTCGCGGTGAAATGTTTTATTTATTACGATGAAAGTAGCTCTACAGCCATCTTTTATAATGAGGAGTTATATTTTCAACATACTTCTTTTACTGGGGTTTGGCAAATTCAATCATAAGCTCAAATGGAACAAGATAAGTTTTATTTTTATTTTATTCCCTACACCAAATCCGATTTAAAACTATGCAATGTACTGTTTTCTACTGAAGAAAATTTCAACTTTTTCCACCGAAAAGGTTTCCAACATGTGTTGTTTCGGTTTTTTGGTCAAATCTTTTTTTATCAAAACTCAAGACACTGCGGCATGTTGCTTTACAACCAGTTGTCATATGTAGAGAACGATATAAAAAGAAGCATTGCAAGTTGCAAATAATCATAATGGTTTTTTGGTTAGTGAAATCTTTTTTTATCAAAACTCAAGACACTGCGGCATGTTGCTTTACAACCAGTTGTCATATGTAGAGAACGATATAAAAAGAAGCATTGCAAGTTGCAAATAATCATAAAGCAAGAAAAGCGATTACTACGCGTGCGACAAGTTATTCTAAAAGATTATGTTTCTTATTACAAGAGCACAAAAAAACTTACCTCATCAACGACTTGATTAGTCTTAAACTGGATTTGCTCCAGCTCTGCATGAGGATCTTCTCTTGGCGCTGGCATCTTGGAAAACTTTTTTATTGCTTTTTGTGGTTTATTCTTAAAGATTATCTTGTATTCTTGTGTCTTGTTCAAATTGTCACCACAACTCTACTTAAGTAGGGTTTTGGTCTATCTGCTATCAGTCTTCTGGGTAGTTGACGACTTGACGATGAGGATGATAATGTGTGGCGAAAGAAACGGATTTCACTCCCACTCCACTGCTCATTTACAGTAAAAATAATGCCTAAAATAATACGTCTCTTCGATGTCCTTGAAAAAAGGCTTTAGTTCAGTCCACGAGTTTTTTTTTTCCTTCTTCCCTTCTTCTGGAGTACAGCTGTAACAAAGCGTATAAAAGAAAACAAAGAAATCACTATCAATGGCTTACACACTCACAATAAAACCTAATCGTCCCCAGATATATTCTTCACACATCACCAAAAAAATATGCGTGGGTGGCTGGCATAGTCTGTAGGTAAGAAATTATGTGATGAAATCGCTAATTTTAGAATTCCGCACTTTTGATTACAGTAAGACCAACAGAGTGCATGTACCAGAGCTGAAAGTACCTTTGTAATTTTAACCAGCTCATTTTCCACAAAAAGAGAAACCAGATCCCTGCAATTTCATATGCCTTTATATTTTACACAATGTGTGCATTTACACAAGAGTTGGAAATCAATGTCTTGTTTTCTCTGCTGAAGCGAAGCACCAAAACCACTACCGTTCCTTGCCAGTCAGTCAGAGAGTCAGGAAGACTGAAATGGTAACTGAAGCCGAAATCTCAACTTCTTTGTTTCACCATCACTGTTCACCTTGATTCCTCTATCAGTTTACATATTATACATATATACCCGTTGAAAGCTAACAGCATTATAATAAATGCATATCTTTTTGTCCTCATTTTATAGAACATACAGTAGAAATAAGAACCTCTATAAAACAATGTTGTTGATGATGATGATGATGCTACAACCGGAACAGCAGCATGGTACAAAAAGCCTCTATTGAAGTCTTAATGATTTCCTTTCATTACTTTCGAAAGTTTCATTGCCAATCTTACTGGTGGAGGTCTGTATGTCTTACTAATCCCCACACTATATTCTTACTGGCGAAACAAATTGTGTGAGAGTGTACGGAAGAGGCGAATTAAGTTTTCGGTGGTGCGATGATGGTGATGGTCTGACAGAGGATGATAAAACCCTTAACTTTCACTACTAAAAGAAGCCTACAAGCGCAAGCCAGTAATACCATCAAGGAAATTCATATAAGGAAAGAAAAAACAATGGATTTCGGATTTGTTTTTTTGGATGAAGATGCTGTTGTTTGAATTGTGATGGGAGTTGGTTGGTAGTACCGCTGTTTTTTACAGTTTAACTAAAGGAAGAACACCATCTCACCACCAGATGCCAACTACCTTATATTATTTTGTATGCACATAATATATTATTTCTTGTGTCTTTTTCTACTACTTTACACTAAAATGGTCCAACTTTCTCGGGCGGTAAGCCCCCTCTTTTCCCCTTTATGCCAACAGCAGTAAATGCTGTGAAACATTTTCTGAGAAAATAGATAATAAAAATGAGATGGCCGGCGTATCTTTAGTAGCAGACTATAGGGAAAAGACGTCGGTGAACAGGCAAAGAATGTTAATCTCTTTACGAAAAAAAAGCAGATGGAGTGTGTGGTAGTTTGGTTGGTAGTCCAGCCCATTGAAACAAACTAACCACTGTCCGATCCTATATTGCAAGCTATTTTTCTCCTTTTCAATTTTGGAAACAAGTATTCCAAGTCTCTGTAGAAAACGGTTGTTGGCCCTGGAGTGAAAGTGAGGGGATTGAAAATGAGGTGAGGGAAAAAAGTGCGAGTGTACTGAGCTGATGATAATGATTTGTTGTGATCCCTTTACCTGAAGAGATTCTAGTAGAATTCTCTACCAATGTAATACAAAGGTAGTAATGAAATTGGACCACAGGTAAGAATAAAATGGAACTATAATACGTATACATTGAGAAAAAAAAATCTTGGTTGTACTTTTGGAAACTGGGTTGGTTGTTTTTCTGTGCCATTTAAAGAAAACTTTCACTGTCCTTTACATTTTAAAAAGCCAAGACCACACCTTAATTATGACAAAGTATTACTTATACAGGACACGAGGGTTTTGAAATACAGCTTTTTATATAGTTCAAGACCATGAAAGAAGTCTAGGCCAAACACAAAAGATGCACAACCGCAGTTAGACCTTTCATATTGAAAGCTCTGAAAACCTAAAAACCTCACAGTAGCCCATAAAATTTATGCTAAGCATTTGTAGCTTGTCGTTTGTCGGAACGATGGCCAAATAATTACATGTCTTACAAGAAAAAATAGGTTCTGAACTTTTAGTTAAATTACTGTAATTATTTCTAACTCATGCGTAAATTTGAACACGATCGTCGTTCTGTCTGCAAGATGACCACCCTTTTCTAGACCATGAACAGTTGCCTATTGATAATGATAATGAATGTCATGTATATGTTGAACATTATCATTGAGCACGAGTGTTTGCTTTTAACATTATCTGTGAGTACACATGTACTCATGTCATTAAAAAAATTATTAAAAAATAAATAGGAAGATCTTTTCCAAAATAACGTACAAGTAGCATTCGCAGAGGGGCAAGTTAAACATGAACCATTATCCTAATTTAATGAATCACACCAAATTATGATTATGTCTTGTCATTTAAAAAAATGGCTTAAATAACTACTTTAATTACAGATTTTGTTATGAATTTTAAAACGCAAATTGGGTTTTTAATGCATTTTAAAATTCCAAACGTTTGGACGACATGTTATGTATGAGTTAATACGACATATTATAAAACGTAATGTATTATACCTTACCAAAGTGTTTTTATATAAATTATTTTTTCCTGATTTTCTTCTGTCCCGTATCGCAGAACCAAGGGATTAGATTATGGAATTATGGAAGATCCGAGATTTTTTAAATCTACTTAAATTGACAACTGAGCAAATAGCGGCAAATGGACTGGTATTCTGGTACAAGTAATAACAACCGAGAACCTGGAAAAGCAAAACAAAAATTAATTATTAATTTGAAAATGCACGACAGGTCTGACTATCATCGTACAATATTCATTCTTATGGTATAGTTAAAAGCTTTTTCATTTTATTATACAAACCAACTTACCAACTCTTTACTTTTGGATGTTTTAATAAGGCCTGTTTTAATGAACTGTCGCACTACAAGGTAGTAAGTACACTGTAAGGACAACTTGGTAGGTACAACGAACTGAGCGAACTAGAGTAAATTATTTATTAAAACGGTTTCACTAAACTTATAAAAAATTTAAACGTTTAGTATTGCTTTTCTTGTTATGTCTCTCTGAAAGTCCAAAGGGTCTGCTCGCCAACACTACATCGGATAAAATTTGAATAGGTACTTAAATATTTTAACAATCTGTCTAAAAGTAGAGATGAGCCATACTGTATTCTTCTTTAGAGCAAAATTCAAGTTAAGATAGATGCGAAAAAGCACAAGAATGATTCACATCTTGGTCTTGGACTCACAATTTGTGATTGTGTGACAGAGAACAACCACAAAACACGGAACAGCCCTATTCATTCTCTTTTACAAAATACGGTATAGCACATAATAAGACTGTATATATGAATACATAATATAAGCACAGTATGAAGTACAAGTGTTTACGCAAAAAGCATGCAAAATCCGTAAGCAAACATGAATGGGTACATCAAATACACAGCTGACTTGCTGAAACAATGCACACTTGATTTAGTCAATGAGACGAGGGTGAGACACGAGAGAAAAATTGGCCCCTGAAGGATTTCTTCAACCCTTGCAGTTATTTTTAAGAAAATGCACTTTTACATGCAATGTTCAATGTACTAATGCAGTGCCATAAAATATGGGAGAAAAGTTGTTGTATAAAACTTATGAATAAATTATGCCAGGAATAAATTAGTCGCAGGCTAGGCTAGGTACTACACGCTTAGCCATATGCTGAGCTAATATACTTTTCCAGCAGTCAAGCGGGTTTAAAACTGATTACGTAACACTGAATAAATAGATAACACGGCAGTTGTAATTTATTATATTTTATATTTTCTACGCAATATTTGCCAATATACATTTTTAAACTGGAGGTGGTTCACCACAAACTACAAGAACATTTTCCATGTAATGTATATACATTTTCTTTTAATACACAGTAATTTATGTATGCATGTGTATATTTCTGCATTTAAGATGGCGTGAAGTGACGAAATTTAATCAGAATATAATAATTAAAATGCCAACAGTAATATAACAGTTATTTATTAGTTTTATAGTATTTTATTCAGTACCTCAAATACGGGCACCTTCCTGCCAATTTCCTTTGCAGCAAACAGAATATTTGCACCAAATAAACGCTGCAACAATGACCTGGACTTGTCTCCGACGCATACCACTTTAATGCTGTCAGGAGTATTTTGCAATTTCCCCTAAAATGGATGCAGTACAAATTAAATCAGCTTTCCTTCATTAAGTTTAGATTATTTATTGACCTTTTAACATACCCTGATAAGCCTAGCCACTGAAGTATGAACAGCTCCACACAAACCTCGATCAGATGTCATTGCGATAATCAATTGATTCTTAGCGTCTTCTGGTGCGGCCACCTCAGCTTTTTCATAAAAAGCTTGGGATCCTTCACCAAATGGCCTTGCTAATTTCAATTCTCGCTCAGCCCTAGCGTACTTTGCTGCTGACACCATCTTCATGGACTGGGTGATCTTTTGAATGTTTCTAACAGACTTGAGCCGTAAGGAAATGGCCTTCAAGGTGGCCATTCCCCTGGTTTGTTGGTTCCATACTGGGTAGGCAGTAACCAAAACAGCCCGGCTCTGATTTGCAAGCATTTTTAAATAACTGTTTTGGTTTCAATTTGGCTTTCTCTGTAAGCAAAAACAGAACAATAAAAAAATAGTCTCCGCAAATATTATAAACCAGCGATCTTCTACGTATACATTATAGATCGTTGTTATAAACTTATAACTTCTCATACTTTCAACTTTACACATTCTCCAGGAGATAAAAAAACCAAATGTTCTTACAAGTTTAGTCAAGATTTCAATTTCATACAGTCATTGGAAATATTACCATAATTTTACAGAAATTTTTACCCAACCGCATTGCACATCTTGGCTAAATATTAACCGGCTTTTATTGGCAATACTTCCCTTTTAGTTTTCCCTCATAATTAAACTTGTAGAACACATTATCTTATTTACAATGCTTTTAAAAGTACACTGATTCTTACCTTAATGGAAAAGGGTGGTTTTTTGCTCTACCCTGGAATGACCCAAAGTGTTTTAAAACAACAGTTTCTTCGAACACCGCTGATGGATAAAGTGCAACACATCCAACCCAGAAAGACTTACACAAAACCTTGGGCTTATCCTCTTCACAATATATCACTACACAGATGATGGGAGCGGATAGCAAAATGGATTCTAAGTTTGTAAGCAAGCGGCACACTCCATTTCTCTACGACAGATGAGAGCAGATGCCAGCCAATAGCAAGCCATTTTTTTAGCAGATACCTCCGTATCTGCTTTGTATTTGGTAGCATTCATACACCAAGTGTTTTTAAGATGGGTGCCATCGATCCCTATTTAAATGAAGCATAGTTTTTTATAATTCATATTCTTTAAACAATGAACATGCCCTTCACAAAAATTCATGTGCTTGTGATGTGGTCGCATAATAATAAGTATGTTGTTGCTATTCGCTTTCTGTTTACGCAATTCTGTACTACTACTACTGCTCTTTTGGCTTATGTGGATGTAAAGTGTGTGCAATAACAACGTAAACGTAACGGTGAGTGCACCCAAAAAAGAGTAAGGTAGATGGAATCAGATGGAGAATGGAAAAGTCAGAAAGAAAGAAAGGAAATATTTGAACAAGGCGAGATAATAATGTTTGGAGAGAACACTTTTTTAGTACGTAGTAATTATGTATTTATCATATGAATGAATTTTTATTTGTGTTGTGTTTGCGACTTGTTTGCGGTGTTGTGGTTTAAATTAAATTGTTTTCATATAATATCATCTATTGGTGGTTATTGGAAATTTTAGATTCATGTTTATGTTGGGGGTAGTTGACTGGCAGTATGTAGTTGAGTTAATGAGATGCAATCATTATTACAATTTTGCTACTACTACTAATTGAACATGTAAGGAGGAGGAGTGTCATGCTATTCTGATTTGCTGAAAAAGATTTCTATAAGCTGACTGTTTATATTATATTTATATACAGTGAAATTTCTTGAAATAATATTTTCTCGCCAAAAAAATATAGCAGACAGCAAAAGTTTTAGTTGTTGGGTGCATACGTAACTGTTTTACGTTCATTTCATAAAGTGAAATGAGTAAAGGTGTTGGAGAATTGATATGAGCTTAAGTCGTAATGGTGAGCATTGTTGGCAAGCGGGTAGGTTTATGCTGTTATAAACAAAAAAATCTGAATAATTTATGTAATGATTTTGGAAGTAATCATATATTGTTGCAATGTTTCAACAGATTCAAGCTGGAATGTCTTTCAACAGTCACGATTCAGAGGATGGTGACAGTGATCGGGGAAATCCCAGTGATAATGGTAGCCAAGATGATACCTCTATGGACCTTATTATTCCCAACCACGGGAGATGGGAAATGAAAAAGGTTAACACGGTGTGGGTTGGGGGAATGCTTATTTTTCTCATAGTAAGTTAAGTTTGAAGGTTTGAATTTGAATCCTACACTGTCATATGTAAATAACAATAACAAATAACCTTTGTGATTTCTAGCTGGCTTTGTTGTACGTTACCGCAATAATAGTCACTGTTGAATGTAGAGGCGGCCCTGATAAGAACAATGGTACAAAACACAACGTAAAGTATGGAACTATATGCTACGTACCGTCCATGTCGTTTATAATGTACCTGCAATCTATAACCTGGGGATTAGTTTTGGTAAGGTCGTTTTGACAATATTTGTTCTTCCGAGAACGTGAGAATTTTTACCATACATGTATTATGTATTTCTTGCAGATTTGTGACCAGTACATCCAATATGAGCATATCAAAGCTAGACGAAGGGGATACTTAAATTTTTACAACGAGACGCGAACCCTAAGTCAACTTCCTTATTTCACCGTTTCAGCTTGTGAGTTTCCTTTGGTATTGTTTAAAAAATAAAAATTAGCTAAATTAATTTGCTTTTCGTCACTACTTGACAGGGTCTGCATTGCTCCTAGCTGTCGCAATGGTGTTAAATGATAATTGCTTGTCAGAAGATACTTGTGGCCAAAAAATACGTTTGGGAAAGGCTGATTATGCGTTATTATTTGTTGGACTGGAAGGAATCTTAATAGTTATAAGTACCGCAGTCTATATTTGTAAGCAGGAAATACAAATTATTATGTTTTATGACAAAAATCTAAATAGTAAGTCTGATTTATGACTGTGAAACGATTTACTTACAGATAAGGTATGTAAATTCAATAAGAATCAACCTCTTCCCGATGTACTTTGCGAAGAATACATGTCAATGGCGACCGACTACAATCCCAACAGCATAGGTCAGGTTGACGAGGAGATTTTTCAGCGACAAGCAGACGTTATTCGATATTTAACTGAACATAATGTGATCTTGAGAAGAAAAGTTATGGAACTGAACCACCAATTATTGGGACACTCGCAGAGTGCCTAAGTTTGCTATTTCTGTAGTGTGTAGTAATAATCGTTATTATAGATGTGCTAACGATGAGATTTTGAAAGTTACAAGGACTTTCCCAATTACGTTATACTAAAAACTTACAATATTACAAAATCACACGTATGAACAGGTAGAACTACAAAGCACAATAATTCGATAAAAATCCACTTGCATTATGCAAGTTACATAATAATTATTAGTCTTT
>JAHZMT010002126.1:0-27872 GCA_027743785.1 Sinhomidia bicolor | reverse complement strand
AAAACTTGGCTTCCTTTTATTTTCATATACAATCTTTAAAACATATTCGTTTCTTCTTGTGTTTTGATGAGAAGGATGATGAAGATGATTTCCTTCTTGTCTTGAAAAAAGAAGAAGAAAAAAAAGTTTGCAAAGGTGAAAGAGGGGTAATAATAATACTACTATATAAGCTTAGGTTTTACTGCTGTACCTTAATGCTAGCTAAGCTAACTAACCTGAAAGAAGAGAAAAAATGTATTATGGATGGTTCGTTCGTTTTTTGTTCGATGGAGTAGTAGATACGATAACTCAAAAAAAAACTGCAAGGAACTTTCCGCTGGAAAATGGTTGTAAAATATGTATGAAAATTACAAAGGATATGACAGTAATGATTTAAGTTAGTTACTGCCAGAGACCATTCTAGCGTAACCACTAACGAAACCTCCTATCTTTTGTCTAAACCTGTCGTTTTTGCTTTGAAGGGAGCACAGAGCAAAAATCAATTGCAGGAAATTGCCCAGGAACGAAACAATTCCGTGAAGAATGTTGAAAGGTAGAAAATATTGTAGATAGATATATATATAAATAGAGACACAAATGGGGGAAATAGATTCAGACTAACAATTTATTTTATACTACGATTCGGTAGCCTTCCAACTGCAATTTTGACTTGTCCTGAAATCTATTTATATTAGCCAAAAAATATAAACTCTAAAGTCGGCATGCCATTCAACACACGACTACTACTATGATCATATCAGTTCAATCAGATGAACTTGCTAGAGCTAGCAGTTTTTCAACTGTGTACGCTAGATTATATTAGTCTTGCACGTATAACCTGTAACCAACAAGAAGTATTTTCAATTTCCCTTTTCCTCATCTCCTCAGCAGAATGTATAAAAGCAAGAACGCAAGTGAGGTTATTCGATCATCCCCGCAGATGAGTTAATGCAACTACATATTAGGATGCTTCCCGTTTAAAAAATTCCAACCAAAGTCTCAAGTCGTTTATATTCATCCAGAAGTAAACTTTACAAGATGTATGTTTTTATATAACATGTACAAGACTATTTTTAGTAGTCATATCGTGAACACTATTTTTAGGTTTATATTATTATTATTATTGTTATTATTTCAAAAAAATAAATAATAATATAAGAAAATGTAAAGCTGCTAGTATTTATAGCAAAAGGCAATCTTACAGGATAGGTTAAAAGTTGGTTCACAAGAGTATTACATCATCTGTCATCAAACCATCTTCAATAACATCGTAGTATAAAAAGAACTAATCTGCAATGGACTATTCAGACTACTACATCCAATTTGCTTTATGCTTGTACAAAAAAATTGCAAAAATGCATGAACGATGAGATAAAATTGTGTTTGCCTTTTGTCCGCAAATTATGTATATAATATATTATGGTAGAAATATCGAGGACGAAGTACTTGACATTAATTGGCATCTGTACCGTATAGTATAAAATGGATTAGCACTTTTTCACTTATTTTCTTGCGCTTTTTAGGACAAGTATTAATATTGGTAGTATGCTTTTTTTCTAAAAAAAATAATACGACCAAAGAATAAGGTTGAATGCGCCACTGGAAATCTTCCCATCTAAAGTAGCGTTCAACATGATCGAGTTGATGTTTCTTGAGTTCCTTTCAACAGGATCCTATGAACATACCTAGTTTATATTCGCACTATAGGCACATGCTTATTTTGTATGTGTTTAGTGTAGTAAGTGGCTTCATATTGGAGAATCTCATCCATGTCACGTACGGACGTGACTGTTACAGGAATTGTCTTAAAAATAGGTTGAAAAATCGGCTGGCTCTGCTCTCTCTCTCTTTCTGTCTTCTTTTTTCTCCAATATCCGCTTTTTTTCCTACAATAGTTAACCCGACATGAGTTGCTTGTTCAGTGTGGGTCGGTCGAGTATTTCGATATTTAAAAAAATCTCTATCTAATAATCTATAGCCATTTTACCCCCACGTCTTTCTCCTACATGTTTTACACATTTAACTAACATTGCTGATGTTGAATATTACGTACTTTTGAAAGACAAATGGAAGTACAATGCAGGAGAGTCTTTGCATGGTTTTCTACTATTTCTACAAATTTTATCAACAGGAGCAGTACTACAGCATAACAGCAGCAGCAGCAGATAATAGTCTATGCAAAAAGCAGTGTAAGCCACTGTACAGCCTCTGATGCGAGTAAAAATATCTTACAGTTAAGTCGACGGATTTCATTAAGACTGTTTACAGATTCCTTCACTAACATCCGCCAACCAAACTGAATCTTCCTTTTCAGCCACAAGTAAATGAGCTGTGTATACCTGCAAAGGATATTGCATTACAGATTATATATATACCTAAGTATATATATCTCTGAAAATGTACTGTGCATACAAAACACATATATACACAATAATTTCTCGCAGCCAACCAAGTTTAATAGGCTGAAGAGTATGCAACAAAGTTATAAGAAAATGAAATAAGAAGATGAGATGATGAAGCGCAAACGAAGAAAAGAGGAGCGCAACGGCGGCTGGTGCTGGTGTGCCACCATCACCGCTTTGAATATTGAAATGGGAAACGATCATTTGTGTAGACTACGCAGATTGAGTATGCATTTAACGTGTGTACATTTTTGTGTTGCCTTTCGAGTATTTCACCAAGTAATCTGGCATTTCCTCTCTACTTCCTTGATGACGATGACGACGATATAGTGGAGAGATAGTTCTAGTCTGCGGTGGAAATGGCAATGCCAATAAGTAGTGTTCTGTTAACATCTAGTATAGTGTAGTGTACACTGTGTGGAGTACGCAAGTAAATATAAATGCACACAGGACAAAATCGCTTTTCATTCCTCATTGTGCCCCTCTTCTCCTCCCTCCATATCTTCGTGCCTCTGTGTTTGTATGGATGTGAAGTGACACAAAGCTATTATTATTCCGTGCTTTACCGTTTAGCCAAAAGCACACGGAATTGAATTCATTCACAAGCAAGCAGGAGCCTCCTTTTTTCTCTCTCGCTGCTGCCGCCGCTCTGTGTAAAGAGAGAAAGTGCAAGAGCGTTATAAATATGCCTTGCTGTACAGTACAGCCTGTACTGTAGCAATAGTTGGCTGTGAGTGCTCTACTTTGCAGTATTTTCGCTTGATAAATTTTGGGATTACTGAGGAACACGGAAACAGGGATTTTCTAAGGATGCATTCAATTCAAGTCATATAGTAGTCATGAATGAACACTTCACCACGACGGTGGCGATTGTTCTTTCCAGAATTTTATACAATAGCCAGATTTCTATTATAAGTGTACTTGTGTGCATGCATATACAGTAGTAATAGCAGCAGCAGTTAGTTGGCCTATAGTTTGGCACATTCAGCCCACTGCTACCCAACTACAAATTCTACCAGCATCGCTTCGTCTTTACTTTCTTGTGGAATGTGTAAGCAATCAAAAACATGAACATATAAAAACGATGCGTTTAAAAATATACACGTCTTTAATACAATGTATGTCTTTCAGACTGATACGGTACAAATGCATTACAACAACTCGACGAGTATGTTTATGAATCTTTTTGAATTGGCTTCCGTTATGGAAGAAAATTGTGTATATAGACGTACAGGATTTATACATATTTATTTTTAAGAGCATCCGTGTTTTAGCAAGGGCAGCCCAAAATGAAGTAATAGGAATAGTAATAATGTAGACATGAGAATTGTATGCATCTAATAAAGAAATGAAAAAAACAGAGTGTACAGTAGAGTGAGACGGCATTACAATCTCGATTTTAGAATCCACATTAGATCAACTGACTCCTGCGTTAGATTTTAAGAGTTTGAATGAGTGCGTATATACGTATATTATACTTATGTCTTTGCATACATTGTACTTATTACTTTTTCCCTTTATATAATCGATCCGACCCTTTTCTCAAGAAGAGAAACCCCAAAATAAATAGAATATGCTTGGGCGGTGCTTTTTGGAAATTAGGTATCATTGGCTTATTGACTACATGGAAATGATGTAACCTGTATCTTGCGAGCGTTTTTTATTTTCTATCCATTCGCAAACAAGCGTGTGCTCTTGTAGATGATGAGGATACAATTATCCGTGAGTGAATCCAAAAATAAATGCATCGGAACTCTCTGGAACATTAATAAACTAATTGGAATGTTCCGTTTGAGCGTTTGTTTGTAATTAATTAGGATGATATGCTCATGCCACATTGTTCCTTACAATAGTTACAAATGGATATTATGCATGCACTGAACTACACACATAGGTATACCACTCGTTTTCTGTCTGCCGTAAAACAATATAGTGTTTTCAACAATGTATATTTACATAGATATACTTGAATTGTACGTGTGATAAGCTTATATACACTTTCAGGTTGATTGTAACTGAGTAAATGGAGAGAAACTTAATTAAATAGAGAATCATACCAGTTGCGGTTTTAAGCAATTTCTAGCACAGCAAGACAGGAATCGCGAAGGCAGAAAGATGACATGACCTCCTGGCATTCAGCGTGGAGAAAGGAAGAAAATAAACATTTAGCGCGTGAAGTATGTATGTAGTAAAGTCAAATGTTCCTCCAAGACAAAGGCAACAAAACTAAATGAACTGAATATTTTACCATGAACCAATCTATCAACTCATTTGACTGACTCATATCTTAGGTTTTATTATTTTGACAAGATTTTGAAATTATTCTTAAAATAAACAAAGGACATAAGAAGTATTCGTTATAAGTACTACTAATTGAATTATGGATTCAATTTATTGATTGGCATTTTTGTTTCTGCGAAGTAGCAAAGTAAATCTGTGAAAGCAAATCTACTTGTGGTATATACCATAACATCTATAAATTGCTCTTTCTCGAAAAGGCCTATATATACTCTGTACAAAAAAGGCAATTTCTTTTCCTTAAAATTTATCTTGTAGTATTGCCACTTTCACATTTTTTATACACTGTCTTTTTATCTCAGTGTGAAAAACAGTATCAATACAGATTGCTGTCCAACTGACTCTAAAAGAAAAAGAAAACAAGAAAATGTGGAACACAAACCTGCCAGACATGAGTACACTTACATAACACTTTATGAATATTTGACTGTCATTTTAATGCAGCATGCTTATTCCTATTTTACAATTTGTATCGTTTGCGCCCCGTATAAATTTTGATTTCAAAACAGTATTCGTGACAGATGCATTAGCTTTTGCCGTTCTAGAAAAAGCGGAGTTGTTTCCCACTCGTATAAAAATCAAGCGCATTTTCTCCTTTTCATAACTGAAGCTTTCGTCTTGTTACCATCTATATGCCGTCTCAGTTATGACAAGACAAGAAAAGAAAGGCATTCAGTCACTTAGCTAGTCAAGGCTGCTTAGTATATGGAAGGTTGCAGAGAAAAGTTTTTATGCCAGTTTCCTTATTATTACACCAGCAACCAACATAACATTGCCACAAAAGTATTTCTTACATTTCAAGTCAGTTCAAATAGTTTTCAGTGGGGAAGAATTTTCTAAATGCTGTTCCTTTTGGCAGCAGACAGTTCTTATCGGACGAAAGTAACAATAATAGCACGTACTTGTACCCTTTTTTTGCAGGAAATACTGACTTTGTTGCCTGATGATGTGCTACTATTACTACTACTTTTGCTTATACACTGCTGTTATTACACTAAAAAAAACTAAAGAGAGAGAGAGAGAAAAAAAAATCTTTTTCACCATTACAAATGTTTTATGTGAACTATGCTTGTTGAAACGAAATGGCAATAGACACGTTGAATGAAAGGAGCAGCAGCTTTAGGAAGTACACGGTGTACAGTGGCATTGAGTACACAGCGTAAAACGCATCTCACACAAAAAAAGTATGCAACATATGTATTGTATCTGTAGAACACGTTCTCTCATCACTTTTCCCTCAATTCATTCCCTATTTTATAATCTATTGCTTTCTTTTTTTCATTCTTTTCCTCCTTCTGCGTTATTTTTACCTCTGGGCAATCAGAGTCCCAAGAAAGGATCCCTCTCCGACGCTGCTCCGTCGTCTTGTAAATGGATAATGGCANTCTGGGCAATCAGAGTCCCAAGAAAGGATCCCTCTCCGACGCTGCTCCGTCGTCTTGTAAATGGATAATGGCAGCCACAATAGTCTTCTCTTGTTACCGATAATACTGAAATGAAAGAATGCAGTCATGATATGAATGTGAATTTTATAAAGGTACGTAATAGAGGTTAGTCAGAGTAGTTGAAAGAGGACATTTTATACCATGCATACACAAACATTCACAGACACACACACACACACTTTTGTACCGTAAAACATGACATATATAAAAGAAGAAGACAGAATGGGACATTAATGTCAAAATGTGGGAGCATTTGCTCTGTTGAAAAAGAGAGATTTATGAATGATATTCAGAATAAAAGAGAAAAGGCAGAGCACGAACGAATGAGTAGTTGGTTTTCACTTGTGAAATGATGTTACTCTCAAGACTCACTCCAAAGAGGATGCTTTCAGCAGTGTACGACCACGAGACGACGGTGGTGCTGGTGGTGGTGAAAGTGAATGTGGCAAAGCTAAGCTTTCTTCACCTCCCATCAGCAGTAAGAAGGAAGACACACGGAGAAAGAAGAGACAAGTTTTTCAGTAAGATGCAACCGGGGTTTCAACCTTTCACCATCATCATATCGCACTGGTACACAACTATATACCACCAGTCACCACTTACCACCACCATCAGCCATTGAGGATGTAACAAAAACCAAACATTAAGTACGTACAAACTCTCTAGGTATTCACATTGTGTACATAAATGCATTTTATATACGTTCCTTTTCTTCTCTCATATTCTTTTGAGTATTTCTTCCATAAAATATATAATGCAATGTGGAAATGATGAAGCCCACAAAAACTATGTAGGCATGTGTAATTGTACAGACGATTTCAAGGAAATAGGAAAACATCATCATCCACACAAGATTTTAAACGATTCTCGGCAATAATTTAAAATATATTGCCAAACGACATGCATTACTCGAAGAAAGCACTACCAGCAGCGATGCGTCGTAAGTGCAAGATAAAAATATTCCCATTTTCAATTTTATTAGTCTTTTTTGTTAGGTTACACTAGCTGAGCGACTATAGAATAATAGGAAGAAAAAAGAAAGCATAATATTTTTATTTTAGGATAGGCGAAATAAAATATAGCTCAATTCTTGCGCGCTCTCGGTATAGTACAGTAAAAATCTTCCGGTTTGAGAGATATATACATACATAAATACATGCTTGCACACAGCAAAACCACGCTCTCAGTGCAATGAAATGATACAAGACATTAAATATTTCACGATACACGGACATATTATTCATATTATTTCGCTTCCACATCTCTATAAATGTGGTGTGGAATTCCGCTCTGCTGGTGCATATTATTATTACTACAGGCGTATAGGTATACTCATGTTCTACATACTACATAGTTCTCAATACAATGCAATCCACTGGCAAGTATCTACAAAGATGACAAAGTGATGAAAGAACGCAGAAAGAAAGAAAAAGAAAACGTGATACGGTGCGGGCACATACACACACAGAGAGAGAGAAAGACACGAAAACTACCCTTTTTTTAAAGCGATTTTTGTATGAGATGTGACGGACGACGAGGATATTATGATATGGAGATAGCTGTAAGGTATACTTTATGGGAAGTCACGGAATGGAAAAGGATGAAAGAGAGAAACGGAAATACGGTTTTATGGTTACAGAAAGGAAAAAAAGATAATATTTTGAGACTTGTTCAGTTGGGGAAGTGCATATGGAAAGTGGCACTGGTGACGGTGGTAGATGAGCCTCATCTATGCTTTCTACTCAAGACAGCAAGTACTAGAATAGACTTTCTCATTTTTACTTTCCCTTGGCATATTCTAATTCAAGAAACTCATAACAATACATGTGTTATTATATTGAGATTGAGTTGTGGTGGTGGTGGTGGTATAAAAACATGCCCAGTGAAATGGTCAATATATGTAACATGTAAGTTCTTTTGGGGGAAACTGCACAGACAGAGAGAGAGAGAGATGAAGAGAAAAGAAGCAATTGACAATGTTATACAATAGATTTGTGCATGTGGCTGTATATCTATGTGCGAGCATTAAAATGTGGAAGAAAGGATGAAAGGTGGTCGCTGGGGTTATATACTACTTCCCTGATACTAGAGTAGAAAAAAGGAAGCCGAATGCAATGAAAGCAAGTAGAAAAAAGTTTGCTGACTGGTGCTGGTTATGGTAGTGGAGTTGGTGGAGGTGGTGGTGGGTGCCTGGACTATAAAGATTCTGTTATTGGTGAAATGGTGACTTGTGCAGCTCTCCTGAAAAGCGGATAGCGGAACATAACACATCCTTATCGAAAACATCCATCGCTTTGCAATGCGAATTCAAATGTTTTGTGTTAGAATAAATTTGAAATACAATTTCGTTATCGGTGGTAACGGTATGCATGCACAATTTTGCAGAGGCAATATTATCTATGACATATTTTCTTCATATTCCAGACTTCAAGCGGTGTTTCGTTTCTGCTTTTTTCTGTCTTTTTCTTTTTGCATACCCTATTTCCAAAGTGAGCGCCTTGAACGTGAAGAAACACTTTTTTATTTTTCAGGTAGCAGTTTTTTTCTTTTCAAGATAGATATTGCAATTGCAAAGCAGATTTCCGTAAGATAGCACAATCTCATGCAGTCTACGCCCTGAATATCAGTCATCCAATCGTCGGAAATGGGATTTGACCAGGGCTCAACAGCACTAAATTCCTCACCGGGACAGACCCTATTCGCTTCTGATTGACTCACATACGTGTGTACTTGAAGTGAATTGGAAATTTCTTGGACGTTGAACATTAGTACGTACTACATACCGCACAACTTGGTTAATACTTATAAAACCTTCTGGAAATATGGAGGTTATGGCGATTTATGCTTGAATTCCAAAACTAGCCATTTCAAGAGCTGAAAAAATTCTCACGTGAATCGTGAACTTCTTCTGATTGGGAATTAGATAACAGTAACAATATTTTATTTAAGTTCACTGGCATTTCAAGAACAGGGCGTTTGAATTTTTGCCTGTTTAAAAAATAAAATTGATCGCTTTGCTCTACTTTTAAAAACTTGTAATTTCATAGTATGTAACACCTTTTAATATGAAACGCTTAGAACTCCTTGGTGGAAGCAGTCGAACGTTTTGAAGAATATTATGATAATTTTAAGTTGCTATTTGGTGAGCCACATTATACATTTCTGAAAGTTAGGGGTACGCTATTCACCCTTTTTCATTTCGAGTTGTGCATGGCATGTTTAGAATTATTGTAGCTGGAAAAATCTCAAATTTGAAAATCTCAACACGATGCAGAGCTTCTGATACGAGATTAAAAGTTGTCAGTAAGTGAATCAAAGAATATTCTTTCAAAAATGTCATGTACTTTCTTAAGGTATCCTTAGATAGTGAGTTGTTCAAAAAGAAGATGGTATTCAATGTGTGAAATAATCCAAATATCAGTTCCATACAAATGTTACAATGTGAAATAAAAACGAATATTTGAAAAGTTACATCAAAGAACAATGTAGAGATAAAAGTAGAAAATGAGATTAGACATGTAAGTGGAAACTAAAAAATACTATGCACGTTGTGTCATTTTTTAGAGGACATTTAACTGTTGTGACTGTAACTTGTTTATTAAAAGGAAGCAAGGGCTGCTAGCTAAATACTGTCTATTTTTGTTTCAAAGAGTAACTGCGCATCCATGCAAAGCCCTCCATCCATCCATCACACATTTCGGGTAGAATGTGCCGAATCTTTCCAGAATGCTTTCATGCCAAAAATATTATCATTTTAATTTTGCTCCCTCAGGAGCTGTAAACTGTTTATGAAAAGAAATTTCGGCTTGTAAGTAGAAAGAACTGAATAAGTTGAGCCGAGCCCATTGCCTCTACCTACGCATCCTTTGTAACAACATAATTTGATGTGTAGGTATATAATGCCATTCAAACGTGGTATCAACAACTCAAAAGATTCATAATCATTCCCTAATTTAGACCTGAGAGCTGTGTAATGTACTTTCTCTTTTATGTTTATGTTCTTGCATTTTTAAACGGATATACATATTTAGACAGACACTTCACGTTCCATCATAATATTACGACGCCAGCATCATCATCATCCCCAACCAGCACATACGCTTTGATGTTTCATCATTTCATGGCACACTGCGAGACGTGCAGAGAAGAAATTAGAGAGGCACTCATTCTGATTCTTTTTGGAAGACGTTTTCCGTCCGTTCGCTTCATTTCCCCTTTTTAAAAACTCATATTATTTGGTTCATACTTTCTCTCCCGACAAGACGAAACGAGATTTCATATAAAAAGAGGGCGAATGAAAAAAAAACTTTGTCAAAATGAATCTCGGCTTTCCTTATGTGGATTATGTCATTTTACTACTACGGACAGCCTCGTAAATCCTAAAAAGGGTTTGGATTTTTTTGGAGGAATTCCAGCCTTTTTATATTATATTTTTATATATCATGAATTCCACACTACCATCACCATCCTCTAACTTGGACCAAAAGCCTTAAAAACTTTTTTTCATAGCTTTGGCTTCTACTTCTGTTGCTGAGGCGAAATTGTGTGAATTAGATGTTGTCTGGGAAACCTGATAGTTTGAGAAGAGGTGACAAATAATACTATATCCCATAAACGAGGGTCAGAAAACATATTTTTATATACAACACAAAATCTAATATATCTCTTTGAATATTACTACAACTTAAATCAGAACTTGTTCACCTTCCAAAAAAGTGTACGGGTATCATGCATTCTTGTTCTGTTCTCTTTTAAAACTTTTTTCTAAGCAGTTAAGAGCTCCTTCCTATCTTCTCCTGATACTTTTCTTCTCATCGGCTACAACAATCCTTTTGTAGGTTGCGGGAGTTAAAGGAAAGTCAAAGCAGTTGGAAAAAAGTCTGTGTTTCTTTCCTTTTCTTTCTTTCCTCAAGTGTTTTACCTCAATGCAATATTCTACCATCTTAACTCAACAACAACAGTGAACTAGAACTATGTAGTCGAAGCGGTATTTTTTCGGAACAGAAGGAACAGTGTGTGTGTCTATGTGTGTGTGAGAGAGAGAAAGAGTGCGACACTTTGGAAAAAGCAGCGGCAGCAGTAGTACTAGTAGTAGTAGTAGTAGTTACATGATCAGTTTTCTATTTTGTATATATCAGAATCTAAGTGGTTTTTGTAACAAGAAGACAGAGGAAGCAAGATCAGCAATAATAATAATAATAATAACAGAAGCAGTAGTAGTAGCACCAGTAACCAGCTAACCAGCAGCTCTCTCATAACTAGCTAGTTATATAAACGAAGAATATAAAAAAAAGTGGCGAAAGAATCAACTATAAAAGAATCAAGAGGACGGACTAGCCAAAGCACACTGTATGAACTCTCTGGTCTAGCCACAAAAGCACTCATTTACTATAAAGAAGAACGACGAGGGAGGGAGAGAAAAGAAAAAGGAGAGAAAAGGGAACGTTCCTCAAAGTGGTTGATGGTATGGCAAAAATTTCCAGTTCCGTATAATAGCAATAATAATAATAATAATATCTAATGTAACAACATGGGTCGAGTTTCTTTTTTCTTCATGCTGGTTATTGTGTTATCATCATGTATATTACATTTTTTTTTAGTTTTTGCATACATTTATGCATATAACATGCACTGAATAGTTATTATTCCATAGCTTATTGTTACGTTGATTTTTCCCTATAAAAGAGTGCGCTTTCTAAGTAAGTCGCCTATATATTTATTTCTCTTGTTGTTTTGTGATACGGAAAGGATTATGGAAAAAGGAGAGATAACATCACGCTATTTGAACAACAGACTCTGTGGTGCAGCTACACTTTTAACTTATATTGTATTACAGTATAATGATATGCATGTATATACATACACAGTTAAAATAATAGTAGTACCAAACCAATGCAGCAGCAGCAGTAGTCGTTGTAGTACTAGCAGTGGCACTCTCTACTAGTAATAATAATCAGGAACCAAAACCAGTCTAAAATCTAAATCTTAAAAAAAAGAAAGGAGGGACATACACGAGCACAACGCACATTTATAAACAGTGAGAGCAATACTAATGCTAGCTGCTACATTTTTTTGTTGGCTACAACTACTACTACTACACTACTGCTGCTACAACCATCACCACCACCACCACTACCAAGGCTGGTGATTGCTGACTTTGTTGATATGTTTCATACAAAAAGCTTAGGGTTAGTTAGAAGTTAGGGTTTAAAAAATTGCGTTGGTAAAAAAAAGAGCTACGAAGAAAAAGTAAAACACCCAACCCCAACTGCTACTGCTGCTATTGCAAACTGAGGCAGCTTTAGCACTACCTATGTACAGCTCAACAGCATAAAAAAGTAACATGCTCACTTGTATTCATTCGCTTACTTGTTCATGGCTTTTACAGAAATTGTCTAATTCTTTCTCTTTGGACTTGGTGTTGGTTGCTTTTGCTAGCAAACTTGTTTCTCAGCTTCCGTCAGTAGTAGTGAGCATTTTTGATATAATATGCTGCTGCACTGCGAGTGACTCTGCTAGATGATATTCTTCTTTCTCAGGATCCACTTTCCGTGTTTCTCTCTCGCTTCACTCTAGTCGGTTGTCGCAAGTTGAACGAGGCGGACCTCACCTTCCGTTTTCTCCAAGTCTTATGGTGCTTTAACAACAAACTTTTACTCAGTTTCCCGTCATTTTTTCACATCATCTATTATATCTGCCATTCTGGGTTTGCACAAAAGAAAAAAAAACTATTTTTCTTTGATATAATATCACGTTTTCTGTCTAAATAAGCGCGAGAAAACTCTAAACAGTTGAGCTAGTAGGTACGAAAAAAGCCAGAAGTTCATCTAGCAAGAGGTACGTGTACACTGATGTATGTCTCGTTATTTCCTTTCATCTCATTTCATACGTACACCCCAACAAATCCGCACATCTTTTGCTCACTTAACTTGACATGATTGTCGACATTGTAAAGGAGTGCCACCTTAACTCTCACCTGTGGTGCTGAAATAAAAAAAATCTGAACTGATGTCTTCTCGTCTCTCGTGTTTTTATGTATAGACTGTAAAACAAGCTTATATATTAAAACAGTGATGTACAAGCATTATTTTCCCTACTTGTCTCTCTCCATTCTCTCAACTTTTAAAAATATATATTGAGTAAGACTTATGCTCTCAAACTTCCTCTCCTTTCATCAGTTTTGATTCTTTTCTGTGTTTCATCTGTCTCCGTGTCTAAATTATACAAGTGCAATGTTTGAATACGTGTGAACAAGTTGTTTCCGCAAGAAGCAAGCCGTTAAAAGGACACCATACTATCACCACCACATCACCGTGTGTGTGTAGTAATAGCAGTGCTTACTGGAACAAGAGCAGTCAAACTTTCAGTGTCTCTCATAAAGAAAAGACACATCTCCCGCACAACTGCCATTTGACATTTTTTTTCTTGACTCAACACATAAGAATAAGGTCTCTGTATACTTTTGCTTCCTGCTCTAGAGAAAAATCTTTTTTTTTGAAAAAAGACAATTTTTCTTTTTTCCCTCTGTACTTGTGTGTTGTTGCACAAAAAGTTAGTTAAGTTGACTTTTGCTAAAGTTGTTTTGCTTTTTCCCTCTCATGTCTCTCTCCCTCTCTGAAATATAAATACTCTCAAATGTACATTTCGTTTGTGTGTGTGTATGTGCCACACATTTGTTGTTGTTTGTGATATGATATAAAGCATAGTTTCACTTGTGCTGTTAAAACCAACTAGAGAAGAAAAAAGGACCTTAGAAGCAAAAGAAAAATCTCGGGTTTACTCGTCATCTTTTGTGTACAACTTTTGAGAGAGGTTTTAGTTTAGTAGTGGCGTGGTGGACGTTAATGTATGTACATACATGAGCAAGCGAGCGTGTGTACGTGTTCCTCCAAACAAAACTCTTGTTGAGTTGATCTATACTCCTACATGTTGTACATGCTTCTATAATAATACGTGAAGCAAGACTAAAAAACTCTAGGAAAGAAAATAGCTCTGTGAATAGTACAAGTTTGGTTTAGCTTTGGACTTTTAGCTGCTAGCTGTAGACAGAGAGAAAAAAGAGAAAAAAGAGAACAGGAGAAAGCATAATAATATCTGTAAGTAAGCAATAGTATTCCTAAAGACCAGTAGTAATTCAACAGCATCAGCACCATCAACTCTTCTTCTGCAATAGCAAGAAAGAAGTGGAATAGAAAAGTAACAAAAAGCTTGAACAACAGAAGCAGCAGCATCATCATCAGCCAACCAACAACGTAGCAGAAGCAACCAAAAGCTTTGTATATTATAACTCTATCTATAGAGTATTCATCGTCTCGCTTTCTCTTTTCTCTCCCTTCCCATTTTTTCACTCTTTCTCTCGCTCTGTATAACTTTTCGGTGGTGGTGTTGGTGGTGGACTAGAGTCCTCGAAAAACAGTGCTTTTTGTGTTCGCTCTTTCACTCACTCAGAAAGAGACTGTTGTTAGCCTGCTGCCTTTGGCTTTGCCTGCTATTTTTGATAGCCAAAAAGAGAAAAGAGGGAGAAAGAACAAGTAGTAGGAGTGAGAGTCAGACTGCTACTTGCTCTACTAGTACTACTGCTGCCGCTGCTGTGCTACTAGTACATAAATATACAAAGTGCACATATATACAAAAAGGAACTGGCATACCTACGTATACAAAAAGGGAAGAAGCATTTTTTATTACGTCTTACTTCTCTTGCCAACGATTACCCCACCCATGCCCTATGCTTGTAAAGGTGTGGTAGCTTTCTTTTCGTATACATAGTATATAGTATGTGGTTTGTCATGAGCGACTTGCACTGCTAAGCTAAAGTCGTTGTGAACACCCTATATTACTGTTTATGAAATGTGTGCCCCAGTAAAGGCAATAGAAGAGAACAAGCAAATGAAAATACATTCAATTTTAGTATAAACAGAAAATATACCTGAAAACGAAAGGGAGAAAAGAAAGAAAAAAATGCACGGTTTCTTTTATTCTTCTTTCCTTCTTTCTCTCCCCGTGTGTAGTCTAATCCAGCACTGCCATAATTCTACTGCTACTTGTATAACAAACTCAAGGTAGAGAGCGAGAAAAAAGGAAGAAAAAAAACCAACTGTTCAGCTCTTCTGTCGTTCCTGTTCCAGTTCTTCTTCTTCCTCCTCCTCTGTAAAAAGGTTTGTTGAAAACCATTTGGAGAAAATACATAATAAACGTCCGAAGGGAAAATCTATTTATCCACCTTACAACAACATCACCGCCACCACCACCACCAACAGCAGCAGCCAGAAACGAAATCAGGAGCTACAACAAGCCAGGTCTTTCTTTCTTTCCTTCCTTTTCTACGGGATAAAGAGAAATAAAAGGTTTGCCTCAATAATTCTCCACTTTTCTTCTCTCCGTCCGCTTTTCTTTTTTTATACCCTGCTAGTTAATATGTATGTTGTTAGTTTTTCTTTTGCCTCGTAGTTTCCTCTTTTTACTCTCATGTTTTTCATGTGTTTTGCACCGACAGCGGAAAAAAAGTCTCATGGTGCTTTCTACATATCAAAATCTAGTAATCTTTGTATACGCTTCTTTCATATTTTTTTCCTTATTTTTCTGTACTACCTGGCCCGACCTTCTCTTTATTTGGAATGCATGAAATGCTGAGTTCTTCTATCGTCTCTTGCTGCTGTTGCCCAACGCAAGTTCAGCTTTCAGGCAACTTGTACTTGTTGTTGTAGTAGTTTTAACATCTTTTTTTTTTTTGAAAAAACAAGTTGCTTGTATGCATGAGTGGTATATGGATTCCCCTAACCGCTTCATTTTTTCCCATTTCCAAACGAGAAAAATATGGTATATTGTAACCAGAATGGCAGTGGCGGACAGCAACGGCAACAGCACAGCACAACGTATGCATTATGTATGCTGGTGTAAACGGCTCTATTATCTGCACGTTGTAGTACAACTACAAAAAGGTGAAGGAAAGCAGGTTGCTTTGGTCAAGTTTTCTTTACTTTCTTCTTCGTGACGCTTTACCCTCCCTGCGTTTTTTATCTCATGAATTTCCCATCGCGAGCTTCCAAATTCCACGTTTGGAGAAAGGCATGAAAGAAGGAGGAAAAGGGAGAAAACACCTGTCGAGAATCGGAGTGCTTATGTAAATGCATGGCGTATGTCTACCACGGTTTACGTTTCACTCACCTGTTGTTTGTTGTTCTATACTTTTTTGCTCTCCTTTGCCTCTTTCTCCTACTCCACTTATTGCACACTACTGCTCCTTTCCCTTCCGCCATTCCATTTCTTGTACACGATTCCACACTGTTGCTCTTTACTCTCTTTCTCTCTTTTGCCTGTAACGCAATAATAGGATCACCGCATTCCACTGTTTGTGGTGGCACTATATATATATATACTTACTACTACATACATATGTAGTAGGAGTAAAGTGAGGAAAAAACAATTTTTTCTTCCTTCCTTCACTCTTTTGCCGTGTATAATAATAATGGCAATAATAATGTGACGACGTTATCGCTGTGTGTGTATGGACATGCATGGTCAGCCAGTCAGCCATATTATGTAGCTGACGGAACACAATGACAGAGGAGTAAAAATAAAATACCCCTGGAAATATTTCTTTATTGAATGTCTTTTATTATTCTTTTGACGCATTACACGTTGCATGAGAAAGGGCGGTTACACTTATCGATTTCAGAGTGTGCAAGTTGAACAAAGAACTTTATGGTGGTTTGCTATAATAATAATAATAACAATAATCAGTTTCTAAGATGGCTTTGTGAATAGCAGTAGTAGTAGTCTATTGAAAGCACGCATTTTTATTACAAGCATTGTTGCTACTTGCTACTGTGTGTCATCTTTTAAGTTTTTTAAAAGAACGCTAAGTGTCTTTTGGTCGATGATTCAATGACTTGAAATACAAAAAGAAGGGGTGTGGGTGGAGGATGTATGATGGGTGTGTTTTGGTATCATGAAAAATACATGAACGTGCTCGAAAAAAAACATTTTTTTCTCATGCATTTTTAACCATCATTTTCATCTGATTCCGCCAACTTTATTCAATTATGCGTCTTTTATCGTTCCTTCGTATCTATACTTCAACTTGTAAGTGTGTATATAAGACGGTTAATTAAATACTTTCACTTTTAAGATCCTGTCGGTCTACGTATTATAAAAATTCAGATGAAACTCTTTGAAGAAATTCTCTAAAAGATGAAACCAATATGTGCATTGAGCGTTAAAACCAACATCATAAAAATCGGAGAAAAATAATCCACTGACGTATTTCTTCCTAATAAATATGGTGTGTTTGTGCTGGCCCGTACTTAAATCTTAAGTTTGCTCTTGTTGTGACACGACTGACACGTGAAAGATGAGTGTCATCAAACCAGGACAAAAGCAAAAATGTGTGGGCGTGAATCTAGACTAATAAAATGGTTCTTGGTACAATTGCACATTGTCTGATGCTACCCAATAAAATAAATACATAGGTATAAGAAGTTTTTCGATTTTGTATACATACAGCATTCTGATAAGAAAATTGGTATTTACGCCCTCAAAAGTCAACGAGTCAAGAATGCTAAGAACGGCAATCTATGCTAGATTTTCCTGTGTGCACTAGACTCGATAAGTATGAAAAACCAAGCATTTTCCAGAATGTGTTCAAGTAGAATTTATTACCGACTTGACAATGATTCTTCTTCTTCTTCTGCGTATGTAAGAGATCCACACAAATGTATTTCATACTTGAAAGAATAGCTTCCGTCATTTGCTCAATTCTAGTTGGAGCCGAGTAGAGATGAACTGAAGTGTGCACCTCTCTTTTTTTCCTTTTATCCTTCCAAAAAAAGCTGGAGAATACAACTGCAGAACACTTTTCCCTTTAATCTGTTCTACGTGTGCTTTCTACATTATTCCTTAAAGCAAGCTGAAAATGATTTTTTCCTATCTTGATATGATGATGTTCTATTTGATATGTAAAAATTTGGTATCGATTGTTGTAACAGCACGTAAATATTTACCGTGATAGAAGAAATGGTCGTTTTATTCTGCTGAGCATTTCCCATATCTTTTTCTTTAAAAAAACAGGAGCACACAGTCTAAGCTTGGATTTGATATCGTTATTTGTTCCACGAACAATCGACTGTATGCATAATGTATGCAAACGATATTTCGAGATGGAGATAAAAATAGGATGTAAAATACTCTGTCTCCTTTGCGTTGATTCTACCCAGGAAAAATCGTAGGCATTATCTGAAATCTGAATCCATTTACTGTTGTTGGTCTCATTTCTACTAATGTAAATTCCAAATTACATTCTGCTGCGTACGGTTAAGATGATTGCGTAGATAGCACACAAGTGCGTCTTATTCAATCTGAATTCGATTATACTTTGCTGGTAATATGATGGTGGGACATTAAAATTGTAAAAGTACTACTGCTACTGCTCAAAATGAGAGTGATTTGAAGCTACACGGGTGGGTAAACAAGTGCACAAAAGGTATACACACATATGCTTAAAGTTAAGTAGCATGTATACTACTTTCTAAAGTTTATTTTATTTTAAAAATGCGCCTGTACATTTTCCAGTGAGAATATACATACATACGTAATATGTACATGCCTACAACATACATGAATCCAATATGTACCGTTTTGACTTGTGCCGCTGATTTTGTCATAGGAGTAAATTCAAGTAAATTCAAGTTTACTTTTTTCTGTTTTTGAAACTGCTAGAACGCTAGAACAAAGTGTTTTTAACTGCCAATTATAAAAAATGCTTAATAACTGCTGTCACAAGCATAAATGAAAAAAAAACATCCTTTTCATTTTTGGTGACTACCGTCGACAAGCTCTACTGTCAAGTTTATGAAAAAAAGCTACAATAAATGTTGATTGCAAATGGACATGAGAGTAATCACGTTTTAATCTGACCCTTTCTAATCCGCTAATTCTATTTTGTCGTTTTTTTGCTTCCGATCGGAATTACATACAAAACAACTTAGGTACTTTTTCTATATATGTGAAATTACACTTTGCAATACCAAAAGTTCCTTGTTTTCACTCCATGTATTTCTTATTGGAATTCACTTTAAAGGACATATAGTGAAATATGTATATCTTTTATCCCTGTGTAGCTCCATGCATTGTAATGTAATCCTACGCCTGCTTTCTGCTAAGCTGGATAAACCAAGTAACGTGAAATCCTTTTTGGGTACCTAAACGTATCTGATTATTATACAAAAAAAGTGCAGAAAAAGCAACGCCAGTCTACGTACAAACACATTGTTTGACATGCTTGTTATAACGTACAATTGAACTTGACACACGATTTATATCATTTCTTCGTAATATAATAATGGAATATCTATAAGTGTAGTGTCGCAGTCCTGCTACTAGTCATTGTTGAAAAATTCGTTTGATTTTATTTCTTTTTTTCTCGTTGGCACACTACAACAAGAGAGTTTACATTTTACAGCGGCTTTGTTCGTTTGCTGCAAATCTTGAACATTTTCTGAATACCCCACTGACTCATAGTCAGGCTGACTGTCACTCTGCAATACACATACCGCTCGGTGTACGTACTACGTACCAAGTAAATTTTTCCTGTTCTCCACTTCACTCTTCCGGGTTAACAGGAATTCACGCTGTCGTGGATCTATGTGCTTTTGTATCATTGCTGATTTCCAATTCATGTCTTGTTTTCTCTTAAAATGTTTAATGTAAGCATGTGCACACACACATACACATTGGAAAGAGGTTGTTTCTTTTATATCATTTCCTCATGTTTTACCTTCCTTTTTGTTTTATAGCCCTGTAAGTTATTTCGTATGAGAATACAATACTGAAAATGAAAAACTTGGAAAAACAAAAAAAGTATTTTGGTTTATGGTGGCGATAGTAGTAGCAGTGGTTGTTGTTGTTGTTGTAACAAGAGTTTTTACATGCATGGGTGAGAAAGCGCACGTAGGCTTAATACATTCAACAATGACAACGACTTTTTTTTCTAGAAAAAAATTGTACACTCGAGTTTCACAAAAATAAGGAGTTTACATGGCTCTTGTTACATGCTCGATTATTTTTTTTCGTCCCTTCGCGTGAGATTACTCTTTCTTGTATTTTTTTCTTCAGATGTTTTCTCTCTCACACACATACACAACTGTACATCTACATGCGTTTTTATTTCATGGTAAAATAGTGTTTCCTGCCATCTTCATGAAATTAGAATACCTTGAGAAGAAGCGTATCGGAGAGGAGTCTTTGGGGAATAAAAAAGCTGTTAGTTTCTGTGTAGTTGCGTTTGTGTTCTTCTTATTATAGCGTGCATTATCATCATCGTCATCGTCCTCCTCACCAAAGCCATTGTGTGAGCATCATGGAGATTCTACTACTGCAGAAAAGCTTTGTTTATTTCGTTGGCTCTCTCTCTGTCTTCCACTAACACCGTCCATGTCCACAATACCAACACCACCATCGCTGAATGTTTTTAGTTTTTCTGTTTATTATAATATACTTTCTGTGAGCATCCAAAAACCGCGAGAGCTAGAGAAGCGAGAGAGAAAGAGAACACTGGAACAACGACATGAAATAAACGAGCCAGAGGAATAGATGTAGTACACATTGGTGGCGTGTTGTGTAATTTTGATAGTCATATATATACTACTACATGTACACTATAGGCAGTGCTCTCGCTGTTTTTAGTGGAGAGTTGCTGTTACTTTTTCTTGTAATAGTCCTAGTCGTAGTTTTGTTGTGTCATATAATGGCCAACGGGAGCCAGCGACAACAACTTTTCCCCTCTCAAGAAGCTTTTTTTCCTCTCTCCTGTACGAATCTCTTTTGGTTTTTTTTCAGCATGTTGGTTAAAAAAAAGTTCTTGTCATTATTTCTGTGACTTGTGAGTGCTGGGTGGTGATGGGGCTACAAGGTGATTTTTGTCTGCTTCCTTTTTTGCCTGTTGGCATTATTTACAGAAATGACTTTTTCCTGGCTTAATAACAAACATGCTTAAAATGAGAGAGGGCTATACACACATATCTTTTGTGTGTGTGTTTGTCTACATGAAAGAATCTCTGTTTTACTGGCTTGTGTGAGTGAAATGGAGAGAGAATCTCGTTTTCTTAACTAAACTAAAAGGAATTTCCTTGTTTCTGCTAGATTTTTTCTTCCTTCCTTTCATTAGAGATGCATAACTTTCTTATGCATGTCATGCTTGTTGTGTTGTAATAACAAACAGCATTTTATTTGTAGTTCTTTTACTACTACTATTTTACTATTACTACTACATGTGATATCAACATGCACATATCTAAAAAAAACATTTTGTTATTTCTTTACTCCAAGCAAAGTCTATCTTTGTATTGATTGAAAGGAAGATGGTAATCCTTTCCGGTTCTTTGTATATGTTGTTGTAGGATTAAATGGTTTAGGTTCGTTGAACCTTTTGTCAGTTAATTTTTTCCGTTTTGCCTCTCTGCTACTTTTGTTGATGACTGGTTGCATTTTTATGACAGAAAGGCATTACATGGAGATGTAGTTTAGTAGGCAGTTGGTAAATATAACAGAGAGACGGAAAGAAAGAAAAAATACTCCAGAAAAGTTTTATTGTTTAGCTTGTTGCTTTGTGCTAGAGAGTACATTTTTCGGTACACTCTCTGGTATATAAGTATGTGTACATAGGAAACAAGTAATATCCTTTATTGTTGGCATTGATAGGTAATAATAGTAACAGTTACTTTACTACAAGCGCAAGACCCAAAGAAACTACAAAGTCAATACTGGGAGCAAGGAGCTTATTGCGATATGAGATCTGGAAAAAAGAATCTCTTCTGGTGAAACAAAATGTTTTTCTTCTTATTGTTCTATCTTGATGTTATTACAAAGCAACATGAGTTTGTATTGTCAGAAAAAAGGAAAGGAAAGACTTGTAATCAAATCACGTCTTTTCAATGACAGTAATTTGGAGAGAAATGAGGTTTAAGCGGAACATTCCTGATTAATCCTATCCTATAAACACATTACTTACATGTGCGCACGTCGTCATTTCACTTGACGCTGCAATATAATTTGACAATTGCCAAATGTGTTTACATTGCTTCTGGTAGTAGTATTAAAAAGAGAAAGGGATGCTTTTTCCGTACTGATGCTGGCGGTGGTGATGGTAGTGGTGGCGGTGGTGCTGCTGTGTGGCACCATAATAATATCCTCCTCAGTAGTGCCGTCATCAGGATCATTTTCCTCCTCCCATCTTTATGAATGAATAGATGAAAAGCAAAGTACAATAATAGTATTGAAGTACATCAAGTAGGTGGCAAAGTGTTCCCTTCCCGATATCCAACTTTTTTTCTTCTTTTTTTATGTGAAGCACCAGCAGTAGTAGTGAACACGGAGCACAAAGGCATAAGTAAAGAACAAGGCACTTTCCCCTCTCTACATGAATGGTTTAGTTATCATCAATGTCAGCGTAGTGAAACGTATGTGATATTCTTCATAAATCATGATTATTCTTCATGACAGACTATCATAAGTGGAAGAATTCTCCAGTGGTTCTCCAAACCTCGAGCCGAGCCAAACCGTATAACTTTTATATACCAATTTTTTAAATGTATATAGTGTAGAGTCTACACTCCAAGAGTCAGTTCAGATCGCCGTCTTTAGATAAATAGTTGACTGTTTCCGTTTGAAAAATAAGAGAATAGTATAGAGATCAATACCGAAACCAACTTGGGCCTATGGCTTATAGTCACAACTCAGAACTACTATACTGCCACTACAGACTGGATACTTGTATCCATAATATTTCTGTACTATTCTTTATTACCACCAGATCTGTTTTTGTGCTATAAAGGGTAAGAATTTACCATTTCTTATGTCTACACTCAAATGCCCACACTAGTGTTCTGTCTTGGAATATATACGTAAATATATGTGGGTAAATATGTCTATGAATGAACGTTTTCGTGAAAATAATGTCGACAACAGTGAGGAATGGAAAAGGGCGTACTATATATTTATATTATGTATTTCTCCGCTGAGAAAAGATGGATACCTATATGCGAACTGTAAACTAATGTATTGTGCAGCAGAGAGCCTAAAAAAGTGTTTAAATATAACATGCCCTTTTTCACCAGGCGTTCATCTCAGTTGGTGTAGAAATATTTACACATATTATGTAAGTATATATACAGCAACAACGAGAAAATATACGGTCATAGTTTATAAAAATATACTCCATCCGTCCATCCCTTTCTCTCACTCGTTGCAGTCCTTTTGCCAAAAAACCAAGTTGTTGTTACAACCTTTCTTTTTGGTCGACCGATATATAATAATAATAAGTTCATATCTATCTTAGCTGGCTGGGTCACATCATCGGTCCGTTTGGTGCAGCAGGCAAGCGGGCAAACACTGGATTTGGTTTATCTGTAGCCATAAAATAACATGATTGCACAAATGCATGGGTTTTCGGAATGGAAATATGGATGTATTCCAGTTTACTATGTACTTATTTCTTCTTGGTAAATTCCCAACAAATTTATACATTTTTTAGAGTTGACTCCTCGCTATAATTTGCGCTGGATGAGTGTCTACTTGTAAAAAAACACTATGATCTTCTTGCTTTTTGCTCTATTTGGACATTGTGGCAGTTTCTGGTCTAGCTACTTTTGCAACAACTTATGTACTCCTATTATTATATGAATTGGGTTACCCATTCAGTAAAAAAAGCAATATTATACAAAAACTTGTATACATCGGTGTGTGAGAAAAAGTATAAATCGCTAGCAGATGAAGACGAAAAGGAGCAATAATGGCATCGAGTTGAGTTGTGCCACTATTGCCACTTCTTATTTTGATGATTCTACTTTACTAGTAGTACACTGTTTCCCATGAGCTTCCTCCTTCTTTTCGCCCTCTTTCTCTCCATTTTCCTCTGTCCAAAACGATGTAGTTATTTGAAATTGACGTGTGATCCGTGTCGGGAATCAATCGTCTTAACTCGTTCTTCTGTCAAAGAAATTGCTATAGAACTGACAGACGGGTCTGAATTGATTCTGTCCCGCATCATCATCATGGCATCTGCTGCTTTAGTAGTGTTGTGACTATGTCTACGCAAGATAGGCAATGGCATTTTTAGGAGTTACGTGTACTACTAGCAGGAAGAAAATGAAAGCATTTTTTTGTTATAGGAGAATAGAATAGATAGCCTAACATAGCAGCGAACCGCGTTTCAGCATCTTTTCTACCCTTGCCTTTTCATATTACCCACATAGATGCCTTTGTATGTGTGCGGCATTTTGTCTGACTTTCTATCTGCCATAAAGATAGAGTTTATCTTTCGAAGCGCCAGTGAAAACACAAGTTCCCGGTTTTTGTCTCTGTATTGGATTGCGTTGTTATTATTTTTTATTCGTTTTATTATGCATTTCACGCTTCTTTCTTCATACATTTCTCATGCCATGTACGGTCGCTGCTTCCAGAACCCTCAAGAGTAAAAATATAAGGCATACACACAATAAAAGAATGTATACGTATTTATATCTGAAAAAAGTGTGTACATTGTTGCGAGCAAAAATTCAAAATTCTTGGTGGCATTCTCACGTTTTGTTCTGCTAATCTAGCATTTCTCCTTTCGTCAGGGAATTTAAACTAAAGCTGTGTAGTTAATACCAACTTTCTACTAAATAGACTACATATATGACAAATCCGTATTTTCAGAGTATATTTGCTCGATTCTAATTATTATTATTATTGGCTACAAGAGACTATGGATGATAATAATATATAATCGTACTTTCCCTCATTTTCTTGGAACACGCACATTTTTAGCGAGCAAGAGAACACAATCTTTTTATTATCAAAATTTTCATTATTCTGTCAGTTGTAGCTTTAGCTTATCATTATGTTTGGTGTTAACTAATCCCCTAGTTTAGTCATGGGGTTGAACCAAGTCCAACGCAGGTCTATATGCAGATACATATATTCCATAGAGGGTATCCATGATGTATCATACGAATCATACCATCTACTTTGACCAAGTTATTCTCACTCTGTTGCTTTAATAATGCTTTGTAGCAATAATTAAATGACTATTTGTAAACTGAGCAGCAGTAGCAACAAAGTAGAGCTGCGTATAGGTAGTTAAAATGGCAATACCGATTAAATTGGTATATATCTATAGAAAAACAGAACGCGCTGTACAACGAGAAATAAAATTTGTTAGACATCAACATCATCATTAGACAATGAACGAAAACCGCATAGTCACACTGCTGACAGGAGTATCTATCAATTGACAGGGATCGTTCGTTCGTTTGCCTCCAACTTAACTTACTTTTGCTGCTGCTGCTCCTACTACTACTACAACTAAACAGCAATCCACCACAACTGCCAGTAGTACAGAAGTTCGAAAAGAAAATGAGCGTTACGTGAACATTGATCGTTCGTTACTCTAGCATGCTACTCTCATACAAATCATCAGTATATATAGTTGCCTGTAATAAGCGCGTTTTTTTGCTACATCTGCAGTGATACATATGCAACTATTTTTTTTATCTTTGTGCCACTACCCGGTTCCACTATCATTGTTGAATTACAGCTCTAACTGCAAATATTTATATGTACAGCTATATTTTATTTTAAGTAAGAGTTTTTCACAATGATGGGGGTAGTAGTGGTAGGCATTACTTGGAAAAGAAAAGCAGTAGAAAAAATAGAATAGATTCTTTTCTGATCTTTTTACTTGATAACTTTTTTTGTAGATCTTATATTATTTCTTTTTCTTCTTCTCCTCCTTCTCCTCATAGCTCACCAGTATAATCATCGTTTTTTTTCTTTCTTGTGGAAATGTACGTTGTTATTCCAAGCTTGTTCCAGAGAGCAGAGAAGATGGTCTTGGATTGCTCAGCGAAACTTCTTTTCCTGCTGTAGAATAGAATGTCTTGTATACAGAGTATAAATGAGAGACGAAGAGGAAAAAAAAGAGAAAAAGCAAGGAAAAATATATTGCTGTGTTTATATAAAGAGACAGGGTGAGTTTAGTCAAGTAGTATATATAGGTTATTTATACGGATGTATAGTCAGTGTGGTTCAATGCAAATGAGGCTCCCCATATCTATCGCGCGATCTTGTGCTTTTCTTACTTTCTTTCTTTCTTTCTCTCTTTCTGTCTCTGCTTGCCGTTCACATCTAAGTATTTCCTTGATCCATTATTCTCATTCATACGTGCATAAAAATTTTCGTGTCTGTTGTTCCTCATCGCTGCGTTGTACGGCAAAGTAAAGAGAGCGGGAGATGGAGAGCAAAAGAGAAAACGAATGTGCAGGCAGCGGCAGCAGCAGAGAACAGGACGCAATAGCATTACTTTTTTTGTACGGTTTACATAATATATAATGTTAATGTTATGAAAAGGAAGGAAACGATAGCCATAGATGTGATCATCATCGCCATCATTATCTATTCTTGTCTACTAACCAAACTAACTACTTTACTACACTTGAAGCTATGCATACATGCTTGCACTCATTTTATATGTTTTTGAAGTACATAAAGCAAGGACAACGACGGGGAAAATAAAGAGAGAGATAGTGAGTTGCTTTGGTGGTGGGTGGGGGTACTACTACTCTCTGGCCTTCCTTCTCCACTTAATACTTTGCTTACGTTGCGGTGAATATATGTATTTATTGTTCCAAAAAATATACCGTTTTGACGCGACGACGACCATGATGATACTACAAACTGCTTCTAGAATTGGTCATGGTGGTATGATGGTGGCAGTGGTCGTCGTTCCCGTCGTTGTCCTCGTTGTCAGTGGCTATATCGTTTTGAATGACTCTTTAGAGTCTTTTCAGAATCAAAAGCACCATATCCATGCGGTGTGGCAGTAGTAGTAGTGGTGATGGTGGTTACATGGACATGGAAGAAGGACACAATTGTAATAGGTACGAAAAACACACCAGTACTATAATATACAGCACAACTAGTGAGTGGAAAAAGTGCACATCTCATCATTCTTATTCTTTGCAAGTAAACGTGTCACTGGAGAATACTGCAAACTTTTGTGGTTCATTTTCCGGAAGACTGCTATTCCTAGTACCAAAGTACCACACACCGCCACTCATTCCACCACCATTCCATTTTCTCATTGCTCTTCTTCATCTTCCTCTTTTTCTTCCTCTTTCTCTCTCTCTGTTGTGTACTTGCTCACTTTTTTTCGGATAGAAAGTAAGTAGTAGAAAGTGGCATGGTGGTGGTGTTTGTTGGTCGTATAGGGAAAGTAGAAATGATGGTCCAAATGGAAGTCCAACTCCGCTTGTTGGCTGTTAGTTGGCAAGCAAAGAAAGGAAATTTACTTAACTTTTTCCATCACATCCACAGTCGAAACGCACACACACACACACATGAATGAGTGAGTAACTATCATTATTTGTATATTCTTCTTCTTTTAGCTATTCTTTCCTCGCACTCACGTTGATGTTTTTTCTTCATTCTACATATTATTATGTAATGCTGCAAATATCCTCGGTTTACTTTTCCCTTCTTGTCGACCGGGGTGTACTACTACTTCATCATAACGGAGCATCATATCTCCTTCTTTTTTTGGGCATTTATTTTTATGGCTCAAAATGGTTTGGCCACTGTACTATAATGCTATAAAAATGTCGCTGAATATAAGAGTAGTAGAGTGTGGCAGCAGTTCTTTTTTCCCGACAAACGGGCATTGCGATGCAACAGTAGAACAGCAGTGCTGTTCAAACAATTCCTTCCTTTTGCATGT
>JAHZMT010002125.1:0-16018 GCA_027743785.1 Sinhomidia bicolor | reverse complement strand
TCTTTACGCCATTATATATTTGTTCGTATTGAGGCGGGTCCTTAAGACGAAAGATGTGGAGCATTTTGGTTGGAAAAACTGAGTCTTTTACTTTGAGTTTGTCAAATTTTTAGTATAGCAAAAATGCATAAAACCTAATCAAAGTACAATGTACAACTGAAGACACAGCAGTCAGCCAGCACCGCTATCCGCATACTAACCGAACACCATGTTAAATGCATAACTTCACAGTTGAATGCATCATTCCTTGATCCTTGACTGGAAAGAAAAAGTGCAATCCCGTTTTCAATATCACGCACAAAGATAAAATGTCGGCACTTGACTACCATCCTGGAACACGTATGTATATCATAAAGCTAGTACGGCTCTTTGTATACGTACATAGTAAATCCGCTTTCACTTTCTCCAGAAAGTCTTCCAGACTCTCCTTTACAGAAAAAGTAGGAAATTTTACATGGCTGTGTAAATGGCTTATGTGAGTACATCAATGCAAGCACAATGGCATGTGTACATGTTTGCGTATTATTACTTTCCGCCTTTCTGCCATTTCCGTGCAATAACTGGGAACATAAAGGAGCAGCATTGGTATTATTATTATTGTACTTGTGCTTTATTGATATGAATAATGTCTTTTCTCATGCAGTGCCATCTTCCCAGTCATCATGGACATTGAGCACGAGACACGAGCCAAAAAACAAGCTTTATTAAATGCAAAATAATAAAAATAATCATTTCATCCGTATATGATCAAAACTGTGTGTGTGTGTGTGCAAGTACAGCAGTACAAGTGCGTGCTTAGGCATTTACATTCTCTTCTCAATATACAGTCTTCAAGTGCTTTTTTTCGCAAAATAAAACCATTATTTTCCCTCTCACACACAATACAACCGTTCCATAACCGTTTCTCGGGAAGCGATGATCTTATTGAATATTATACTACTGCACTTGTCTGTTATTATTGAGAGCCTCAGCATGGAATAAGGCTTGGCTCACTGAGCTCAGAAAATAATCGTAATATTTAGTAAATCATATACATATTCTTCTTGAGAGTCAGTATCTTAACAGCCAGAAGCGTTTTCTATAGTTGTCTGCACTGCTCTCTCTCTTTCAAACAACAAAGTGATGAAAGCAAAGAGAATGTGTTGCCATCATCATCGTTGTCGTTTCTGGCGGCGGATAATCTTTTTTTTTGCTTGCGTTCACGCACATTTACGTCTTTTGGTGCGTTGGTTGGGTACCTCCACGTGAGCACCACCGTTATGATGACTGCTCTACCAAAGCAGAGAAAAAAATGTTTTGAAGTGTGTAGGTGGATATTTTATGGATGGGAGGAAAGAAGACGGATTGACTTTGAAAGCAATTGATTCGGATCATTTGGCAAAGTGCTGGTATCATATCCGACAGAGAAGAAGTTTACAACAACTACACACAACAAATATGCGTGCAAGCATGAGAAGAGAGTGAGTAGGAAAACGCAACCAAGCTCACACAGCTTGGCTGACTTTCTTCTTTAAAAAAAAATGTTTTACATTCCGCATAACCAGAGATGCTGCGTTGTGTTCTGTGCGAGTATCATCATCACCATCATCCTGATATCACACTCGTTTTTGGTTGGAGGCTGTTTGTTGCTGCTGCTGTCGTTAGTAAATATGAATAAATACTGACGACAAAATTCATTTTATGGTATTATTGAAGCCATGTAATTTAAACATGCACTTGACTCTTTTATTGCAAAGTGGAGCAAGATACACGTTTAAAATAGAAAATGGCTAAAACACAAGTTCATACGAGTACCTATATACACACGCGTTCTTTGGACCTCAACTCACAGGAAGGAAGCACTACGAAAAGTTGACTGCCTGTGCACCGTTAATAATACAAGCATTGTCCTTGCCAATTCCAACCAAAAATTGAGAAACACATCTGACTTCATAAAGTAAACTTTGTTGGCAATCGTTCTATACTTTACTACTGTTCTCCACAACAAACCAGTAACTCATATTTCAAATAATCACATTACCAGCAAAAAGTATAATTCTCAATATGTATGAATGTACTATCCACCAATACATTATTATAAAACAGTACTATATTATTAACATGACTTGTTCAATTTATTTGCACTTTCTCCACGTAAAGTATTCATTTGATCGTTCAAAATGTACCACTTGTGTTTTTGATTTCTTGCCATACATGTCATCTCCATTTTTCAGCAGTGTATACTGACTATATGTACTTCCTTTGTACCTAAATACATAAACAACCATACAGCATGAATGAATGAATGAAAAAAAGTTCTATCAAGGAAAAGTGGAAAATGGCTCATTTTATTTAGCACCCCCACACATCTTTTATACAGTCTATATGAATAAGTGTAAAAACAACTTTTTCTCAACACAAAACATTAAGCCTTTTCAACCACTGTATTATTAATACCTTTCCTTCTGTCTTCTTGCATAATACAACGTTTTACACCACTACAACTTTTTTTGACGACGATGATGATCATCACAGAGAGAAGTGGCAGCGTTGTTGATGACTCTTCCTCTCTTGCCAAAAGCTACTTGTTCTAAAGTTTTTTTTATAATATGCCATGCCACCACCAACAACAACATCACCATCGTCATCGTCGTCATCATCATTATAAAAGCTAGCGCTGCTACCACCACCATCACCACCACCGTCATCATCACCCACCACCAAAAGCTTTAAATGCTTATCATTATTACCTTCAGCACCAGGCATCATCAGGTACAAAAAAAACTTTTTTTATATTTATATAAAAGAGGAGTCATTTTTCACAGAAGAATTGAACAGCTTCCATGAACACTTACTGCTTGAGCGACATAAAAAAGAAATGCTGTGTGTGTTTACAGATATATATATATATAATAAAAAGCCTCTCTTCTCTTACTTTCTTGATGAAAGACTTTCTAAGACTTTTTTTACCGAGGAAATTTTTAACAGAAAATGAATGTTCTTAATATATAATGCATTCAAGGAAAGAAAATTGTTTGCCAGTGGTGTGTAGTAGTACGATTTTTTAATGAAAAGTTCTTTTCTATTCGTCTGTATTTCTATTTTAGGAAAAGAAAAGAAGAAAAAGAAACTAGCAGTGAGCAAGTAAGAGAAAGTTGGTAGCTTTTTTTGTATGTAATGCAACCTCCTTTTCTCTGAATGCTACTAAACTACACAATTCTCACGGGGAAACCTGAAAAATAGACTGTTACGTAATAGTAGCTACTTTTATCGAAAATAGAGAGAGAGAAAAAAAGGGTTACAAAATACAAAAAAATGTGTTTGTGAATTCCAATTTTTTATACTTTTTCCTCCTTTTTTAGTAGCTCATTGAAAAAAAGAAGCAACAGCAATCTAGAGTAGACACACATGAAAAAAGAATAAGGGAGAGTAAAATCCCTGAACCAATTTTTTTCTCTCTTCTTGTGATATATGTATGTATATATAAGTACATAAGTATACACAAAGAGAAAGAAAAAGTAATGTGAGACCCGGATACAAAAAAAGTATTCAAAATGTGAATTTTTTTGCTTCTGTGGAAAGAATGAGGATCAACGTCATGTGATGATGATGATCATGATCATCATCAGCACCATCATGAATACAACACATGACCATGGCATACATGAATATGCCTTGTTCATACTCCATTGAAAAACCCTAACAGACATTTTTTATTGAATATGTAAACGTTTTTTCTTCGAATGGAAACTACTCTTTTATTATTTTTTTTTATTCCTCCCCTTATACTTCTTCCACTAGCTTTCTACCTACCTTACTCTCTCTCTCTCTCTCACACACACACACTCAAACATATCAAAACTCGAAGGACCTCCTTAACGTAAAAAAAACTTGCTACAGTTTTTCCATTCATTCTTTTGTGTGTGTGTGTATCACTCACTCACTTTCACCTCCTTTCCCTTAAAGTTTTTTTTCCTTTTTACTTTAAAAAGTAGTCCAGTGTTTCGCTAATATTGTAGCCAGAGAGCTAGTCAGCCAGCCAGCTAGACCAGTATCATTATCATAACATACATGAAGAAAGTATGAGTAGAATGGACTAGGAACAACAATTTACGAAAAAGGAGAATGTAGTAGCGTCGTGGTAGTAGTAGTTGTGGTGGTGGTGGGCCTGCGGGGGACTTGTAGGAAGACGGAATGAACAATAATAAAAAGGAAGAAAAAAAGCTTATCAAGCCACTCCCTTACTCTTTTTGCTCTACTCTATTATTAAACAGGGTAAAAGAAGGCCAGTTTTCCTTCAAGTAACGACGTGGTATATTATCACAGCACAAGTTTTTTTTCTTTTTCCTTTTCTTCTACAGACCAAAACGACATCATATCACATCACAGCCTCCTTCTTACCTTAGTAGTGTCGCCACCGCGGACAACTTTTCCTCTTATTCAACGTTTTTGTGCTTAGTTTTTCTTTCTTTCTTTCTTTTGCCACTACATATATTTCTTTTAGTGGAGCCAAAGAATAAGAAATATTTGGTCATGAGAAGAAAAAGGTTGGATATATATATGTATGTATATCTGCACTATTTAGTTGGTAAAATGCGGTGTGTGCCTCTCTCTCTCTCTCTGTGTGTACAGGGATCTATTCTTGAAAAGAAGCGAGAGTAAAGAGAAAAGTAGGAAGGGAACAAAAGACGATGGCCGTTTATCTTGGACGGGCATAGCGTGTTGCTGACGTGGATGATGATGGTCTTGTATGGGACCCACTTCCGAATTTCCTTGTTGTATACACACATACACATGCACACAAGGTTTTTGTAAAGCTGTATATTATGCGTTATCCAGAAAAAAGGAAGTAAAAATATTTCTGTGTATTTATGTCATTCCTTTTTTTGATACAAACAAAAAAAGAGAAAAAACTTCGACTTTGGCTGCTGCTGCCAACAACTTTAGTCCTTTCTATACAGCGTTAATGCCTCCAGTGAGTTGGTGCGTAATCCTAATCATACGAAGAAGATACCTAGCAGTCGTCATCATCATCATCATCATCATCATCCCCTCAATCCCGATAACTGTCTCACATTGCTTTTCTCGTTTAAGCTGATAACGACATTTTCAGGCAAAACTCACGGAATCATGTGTGTGTTCTAGCGCTTTCGTCTTCATACAAACAGTTACAGGTTTTCCCATCAAATCTTTTTATACTATTATCCCATTCCCTGCTAAACGAATCAATCTTGTCGGAAAATAGAAAGAAGGAAAATAGTTGGCATTAGCAAAAATGATTCTGGAGAATTGAATCTAAACACACTAGAGACACATTATAAACCATATACATGCGTGTGTGTAAGTGTGTGTGTGTCAATGCATATTACGCGTGTAAAAAATATATAAATGTTTTCCCAATCACTTTTACTTATACAACTTGAAATACAACTTTTGCCAAAAAAAGCGAAAATGTCTACTACAAAAATGAATGTGATCCTCTACCCCGAAAAAAATACATACAACTTGATACAACTAGGAATACTTTTTTGTGCAAAAAAATATCCTATTCAAAGTATTACTACTACTACATACTTCAATAAAAAATAAAGTTGGTAAGAACAAGTGTTCGTTCTAAATCCATTAGAGAAAAGAAGCTCATCTGAAAGGCGATCAAAAGGCAATTCTTTTGGATTTCTTTTTTCTTCCCTTTTTTCTATCTTTCTTCTAACCAGTTTTCTCTGCAGAGAAATCTACGCGTCTATTATTCTACTGTTGTCAAACCGAATAGCAGTTTCTGCACTAAAATCTTGTATAACCTTATAGTACATTGCAAGTACTACTTATACATTATTCCTATAGATGACCAATTGAAGTGAAGAGAAAAAAAGAGTATGTCTGTTCTACTCTCTCTCTCTCAATTTTCTTTTGCCTGCTTGTTTGTGCATGTGTGAATGGATGTCGTCACAACCATTTTGGTGGATGTACAATATTGATACTAACGACCAAAAGGGATGGTGGGCCATTCTCCCTGTCATCAGAAATGGACGGTGGTGGCACGACAAGAGAAGAACCTTCCTTCCATTCTGTTCATCCGTTGCATTGCTATATATAATCTTGCATTATCTAATGGTTTTAATACAGAAGAAAAAGCAGGGCTAAAGCATTTACCAGTAAATGCCAATTCCAGACAAAAATTGTAAGTGCTTAGCTTAGTCAAACGTAGGACTACCACCTTTTCGAATATGGTATATGAATCAACAAGGAGATGCATTGTAGCTCCACAAAAAATTATAGTATTTTCTCCGATATGGGGAACGTTATATTATTAAACCCAAAGAAAATTGGAAAAGTGATATGATATTTTGAATGATGATATAAAATTGTGATACTTATAATATTCCAATAAGCCTCTTTACGTTGGCTGGAATAATAGCACTGGTGATTTTCAACAGCTCTGCACTTGATGCTCGGCTCATTTACAATGCTTCCTTCCCGTGCAGAGAAAAAGGGTTTCCGGTGACAGTGCTTGCATGGAGAAAAGCTGAAGGGAGAGAAGAGTACGTATGTATGTATGTATATAATCGGTGAAAATGGATGATGGTTGTTATACGTGAGCTTACATGCATAATAATAATAATAATATATAAGATGGGAAATCCATTTCTTCTTTAACAAAAGTGTGTGGTTGAATGGTCTCAATGGCTTATCCGGAAGACGGAAGACAATTTCACGAGAAACGGGGAAAATGGTAAAAGTACAATAAAACAGCTCGCCATAAAAATTTCGTCTTGGGTTCTCCTCAAATACTTGTATAAGTATGGTGTACGTACGTCCGTATGTATTTCAGGATTGACGACTTATGCACATGCATGATGAACTAATAACTTCTCCGTATGAGAAAAGATTGACGATGACTCATTAGTGCACTTGGCACACCAAACTTCTTTTTTTCCGTTCTACTTTAAGCACATCATCATCACAATCTCAATGCAACTTCCTTGGAATCCATCTCTTTTCTTTTCTGTTTCTTCCTTTTTAAGAAAAAAAGTCATAATAAATGAGAATGGATGAATGAAGGGGGGAGGCTAATGACCAAAACAAGAGGGGTACAGACCAAAAAAAAGAAGAAGAAGAAAGAAAAAGCAGCGCTAATATTTCGTCGATACTCAAGTGTGGATAGAGAATACATTCGGCGGAAATGGACGAAATTCCACTCTATAATTTACGCTTGTGACCCTGCTGACCTTACAAGAAAAATGAACTTCTACATTATGTGCTATGTACATATATATAGTCTTCTTGTAATTTTTGCCTTTTTGTTTATTAGAGACAGAGAGAGATAAACTAAGAGAAAAAGCAACTGTAGAGGGGTAGCTGCAACAGAAGAATTCTGTCATTATTCTTTGTGTGGACTATCGGGCAAAAAAAACTACACAAAGACTACTGAAACGTTATGTATACTTCCGATAGGTTTTTCCATGAAATCGCTTAAAAAGTCTAGTATTCTCCTCTCTGGCATAGTATAACTGAAGAGACTCTTGTGATGGTGTGCATTACTTGCATTACATTACTCTCTATCGCAGTCGCAGTCACACAAAGCTTTTAAGATTGTACAGCAGGAAAAAGTAATCCAGAAGGAAATCAGAGACGCACAAACAGAGGCAGTGACGACAATCTCAGGAGCATCTGCTGAAATTAAATGTATACCATTTATGACTTCAATCTTAAGAAGGAAACGATGAAAGTGGACACGTAAGTAAGAGCAAGTCTAGGTAAAGTACTCTTCCACCTCCACCACCACCAACACCAGCTCGTTCTTTATATTCTTGCCAATAACAGAAGGCGGAAAAGCCATCCAGCCTGAGCAGGTCCCTCTCTTCTTCTCTTTATATCACATATAGCCGGTCATAAAATAAATTGAATCTTTCGCAGCATATGTCATAACTCACCATGTGTCATATCCTACTGGCCACAACAGATTACTGCTGCCGCTGCTACTGCTGTTGCCGCCACCAGTGGAATTCTATGCAGCTTGTGTGTGTGACTTTCTCTGCTTTCCTTCTCCATTACTTTTTTCCTTTAGAATTTATATACAATAAGCATGCTTGTATGTATATTTGAGGTGAACTTGATACTTATACACGCATGTCTTTGTACTTGAGCAGTTAAAAGAACATAAAAAATGAAAAGCAGTAAAAAGTAAAAGTACCAACAATAAAATAAAATATTACCTCAAAATCAAAATAGCAAAGTAAAGCAAACCAAAAACGCAATGTTTTTTTCTGTCTACCACCACCACTAATAGGCTACTAGTGTAGTGTTGGATTATTTGAGCCAAAAAAATATTAGTAGTCTTTATTGTACCTAGAATGTTTATTGCCAGACTTTACTAGTTTGCCGCTTATATGTGACATTATATATATGGTCAATACTTAATGCTAAAAGGTGTAGAAATACTTTATTTTTATGATTATGTATTCTACTGTGCTCTACGACCAATTAAATGTGATGGCTAGCATTGCTGCTGCTCCTGCTCTAAACGCAAACAAAGGAAAGGTGTATTTTATTATTATTATTCAAATTATGCTTTTGCGAGTCTAAACCAAAAAACAAAAGTCAACAGAGTAGAGGTGGTAGACATTTTGTATTATGTAAAAATTCCAAACAAAAGTAAAAAAAAGTTCAAAGCATAGGAGTAGCTTTATTTTGCTTATTATTACAACAGCTTTGTCATAAAAATACAAGCTGTAATGCGGTTGTTTTTATGTTCGAATGCAGCTTAAATATTGTTTGTAAGCAATATATATATATTATATATAGTGACTTCCGGTGTAGGATAAACTTTTATGATTTCTCATTGTGAGTTGAAAACAAAACATCTCAATTATTCTTTTTACTTGCGCGTACGGCAATGCAATTGATGAATACAACGTCAGCTAACATAACAATATTTATGATGATAACAGTATCAGTAATCAAAACTCCACATAATACCACCTTCTTCTTTCTCTTTTGCTACACTTCCAATATCAAGTATCATATCAGCACACTACTACCAAAAAAAACAAGAAATTGCTCCACACTTGAATTTACACATCAACAAAAAAATCATTTCTTGTCTGGAATTCTGATACTATATATATTCCTATCTCTATTGGATGGATGATGAAAGTGCCTCGATTGAGTGAGCAAGCAGCAGTAACAGTACAAATAAAACATGTTACTTTTATGTCTTGTTTCTTATTATTATTCTTTTTTTTCTCTCCAACTGAATTTATATGTGTATATGCTACCACTACTGTTATATTTCATTTGTACACATCATTTTATGCAGTTACTACTACTACTACTCATTCTATAACCTCATCCCAACCAACTTCCGACAATCGAGGGGAGACCACAAGACGAGTCAATAACAGCAACAAAAAAATGGGAGGAACAAAACAAGTCAACAGACAATGTACAATTTTCTTTCTCTTCTCTTCTTCCTCTTCTCGTCTTTTTACTTTTTTCTGCTAGGTACATAATAATAATAATAATAAAGCTAGGAAACGAGGCAGAATTTGATAGCAACAAGATAATGTAAGTAAATACGTTTAGGAAATCAAGCCAAGTGGATAAGTACATATTATACGAGAAGATGATGGTAGTAGTAACATGATGCATCTTAAAGCCTAGAGTCATTCAAGTAAGGCATATTGAGTTGTAGTAGTAGTAGTATACATGCTTATGTGTTTACCAAAATAATACGTACATTTTCTTAAACTTGTACACTTATAATAGGTTGAGTTTGAGGAGGATGGTGAAAGCGGAAAATGCTGCTTGTATCAGCAAAAAAATAACTGTAAGTGATACGGCGCTACTACTACTGCTGCTGCTTCTTCTCTTGCATCATCCGATCAGCAACCGCATTCAATATTAAATAAATAAGAAAGAGAAAGCGTAGACGCTTCTGCTGTCGTACACGATGAACAAATAAATGGATTGATACACATTTGTATCTTTCCAATCGTCGACTTTGCCTGCAAATAAAAAAGTGGATTCCTGTCAACGGGAACATCAGCAGCGGTAGCCGCATATTATGCCAGCAAAGATGATGATGACGATGATACTTTTGCTTACCTCATCGAATACAATGCTTGAGTTGGTGGAGTTTTTATGCTGTTGTAATATTATGGCTCCTCGTAACCGTAACCAATTTCATCATCAACATCATTGAATCTTCTTTCCAGTCAGTAAAGAAGAATAAAAAAGGGAGAAAAAGAAGGATACGTACATGGGAATATTGTATATGCATTAGTGATAGAAAAGTTGACGTCAATATTGAATGTGAAGAGAGAAAGACAGAAAGAGAGAGAGAAAACTATTTTTTTGATCATTTATGTACGCTAGTAACTTTGCTGTGTACGACCAAAAAAGTACCTATTCTGTACTATCCATCCATAAAGCAAATAAGTTACCTTTAGCCACCACAGTATACTTGCGAAAAGAAATATAAAAGTAACTTGTTAGGGGTACTGTGCACAATATCGCATAACATGTAAACATAAACGAATAATATTCCTTTGTTATCGATATGCATGGAATGGTCTAATTTGATATTAGTATTACCCTTTTCTTCTTCTTTGGATGTCTCAAAAGAATCTTTTGAGAAACGAAATAAAAAAATAAGGAAGAAAAAAAGAAGAAAAGAAAGAAAAGTTTCTCAAGGATGCGGATGTGGTGTACTTAAGTCGCTGTCTGTTTATAACAAGATATGAGAGGCGGAAAGAGGAGGAAAAAATGGAAAGTACTGTAAGTAGTAGACACAATAATAACGAATAGACTGTGAGTAATCCTTGTAAACTACAAACAGTTTTACTGAAAGTAGCAGTAATAGTAGAGCTGTTCTTCGAGGAAGATATTATTATTTGACGAAATAAACTTATTTATATATTGATATTAATGTTGTGAGGACAAGCATGGTAGTATTCATAATAGTCATCAGTATTTATATGCTGTTGGATGGATACTACATAAAAATGAAAATCAATTGGCTCGATGATCGTTGTGTAAAAGAAGATGTGAAATTGCCTATACTTTTTGCTGACTACAACATCTTTTTTAATACTTTAAGTCTTTTTCATGGACGAATGATTATTTCTAGTTATTGCTATTATTATTATTACATGTCCTGTTTGATGGACCAAATTCAAAGAATAGCAAGAAAAAAATATGTGTAATCTTCCTTACTTATTACTTATGTATGTTTTTACGTAAATTACGTTTAATATCTCATTTTATGCTACTTTAATTTTTTTAAATATGTTGCTTGCAGTTCTTGGTAAATACATAAGCTATTTATCAAATAAATTACTGTTTTATGTAGCTAATCTTAGTTCATAGTAAGTATAGTGGGAATAATATTAATAATAGTATAACAAACGAGCGACCATGATGATGAGCAATAAAATTGATAAATGAAATTTTCTTTGAACTGTAATTTTCTTCTATCTGCTAATGTAGAAAGGAGTAAATAAAACTTTTTAATTTATGTCTGCTTCTCCAACAATAAATCAAATAATACAAGCTTGCTCATGTTTTATTTTACTCTTTGCAAAAAAGACTGTTCAGAATCTGTTCTCAGCAAAAATGCAACAAAAATATTCCCTGTACTCGTACAGCTTTACAACGACCACTACAGCAGCTATCAACATGCTCTATACTATATGCTGTTTTATTATTTTCCTTCAATCTGTTCATCCCTCCTTCTTTCCCATTTCCACAAAAAAAAAGAAAAAAAAGTGTTTCATTTTCTCTTTTCTAAATAGAGACGTGCAATACATTAAGTACAAAAGGACAAGGAAATTCCTGAAGAAACTCAAGGGTTTTCTTCTTCTCCTTCTCTCTTTATTTCCACTTTCTTTCTCTTGTCTTTTATTTTCTTTTTCCGTTGTAACAGCAATGGTCTTTTATAGTCGTTTATTTCACCCATGTATACATACATACTACAACAACCCTACTGCTTCCTCCTCATCATCATCAGCACCAATAATAATATCAAGTGCAAAAGCACAATGATGTAATCCTTCAGTCAAGCCGGTGGCTTTATGAGTAAAAAAGGACTTTTGAGCAACTAAATACTATACTGCCTACCACTGCACTATCTTGCCTTTTCTTCAAACTCTCTGCCAACGAGTTCTTCGTTTATGAAATGAATATACTGGAAAACTGGTCCATTTACAGTAAAGAAAATGATATACAACAACAAGTCTCAGAAGAAAAAAAAGTTTTTCAAGTTGGAACAGCGTCTTTGTATCGTGTATCCTGTACTTTGAAGCCTGTGCATCGTTTCCCTCTCTCTTTAAAGTGTACTTTCCTGTTATTTTGCTTTGATTTTCTGACAAGTTATTGTGCACACCACTACTACTACTACCACTACTGCATGCATACTTGTATGTATAATGATGATAATGTATATTACAGCCTGACGACTATCAACTGTGAGTGTGTTCTGTGCACTGCTTTCTTCTCGTTCAGCATTATCATCATCACCATCATCATCGTGGCTCAATGGTTCGTTGACTGCATTTAGGGATTAGAATACTCAGAGACGCGTATTAACTTTTCTGTCTGTCTGTTTCTCTCATTCTCACATGATGCACATTTCCACTCGGGGTTTTCTTCCTCCTCTCATGCCGATACGCTGTCTGCCTTGCTGAGATGTGTCTCATATTATAAAACTGCAAACTGTGTAGTATAGTATAATGTAAAGTAAGCAGACAATTTGTGGAGTCTTTTTCAGAGGGCTTTCTCTTTCTTTTGTGTGTTTACGTAGAGGACCTTGATTTCTTTTTTTGTCTTGTTTTCTTTCTTAAAAACTTTCTTATGAGTCTCTTCTCCTCTTGTCATGTCTAAATGCAATGGATGCTCCAGTTGGCTTTTTCAGATAGGAGATTCTACGCACTGTACATACACACACACACGCACATATAGAGAAAAAGAATGAAAGTGGAGAAGAGTGAGTGGCGGAGTGAGAGCGAGAGAGAGAGAAAGAAAGAAACAACTGCTATCATTTCCAAAATGGCCTTTCCATGTCTTTTCTTTTTTTCTGGTGTGGTGGAAGTTTACAATTTTTTCCACTTGAATGATTTTCCATTCATACGCTTCAAATGATGAGGAGAAGAAACTGTACTACCAGTTTTGCTCTCGCGCTCTCTCTCTCAACAAGACAATATTTTGGTTGTGGCATCAGCAGCAGCAGTAGTAAAAATGGAAAATGCAGCTTTTAAGTGCATTGGTTGACTTTATGTTTGTTTTGAAAAAAAGAAAAGAATTCGTTGCATGATACTCAACACGTTCAATTCATTAGTTTGACAACAAGATAGACAGCGCGGGTGGTACCGGGTCGTCAACTTGGCTTGTCGTCGTTTACTTTTTATGGTGTCATTGTTGAAAGATTGAAGCTATGCACTTTACTGCACGCGCCTGTATGTAGTTATATTTAAGATTGGTGGAAGCATTAAAAGTGCAGCGCTAGTTATACTGCTCCAATGAGTAACTTTATAATTATAAAAGAGATTCATCGAAGTAGAAAATTGTGAATTACCATGAAAATTCCAAAAGCACAGCGTTCAATGCGATGACCATGATGTATTACCAAACTTTCTTTCTTATAATTACAAATTAGTTCGTCAGCTCTGCATCAATTCTGCATCAAAACTGTCGGCGTAAATCTTAGAATGATTGTCTACTTACTTGGTGGCTTCCCTTCATCAGAGCAAAGCCTACGCATTTCTCGCTTTTAATTATATTCTAGAAATACATTACAGTTAAATAGAAAGAATGCCAAGTGTACACATATACGTATAACTTCTTATTTACGAAAACGTTGAATTCAGTAGTTTATGAACATCAATGTAAAGTCTTTTAGTTTACTTGTTTTTATAACTTGGCTACTTTCCCCAACCACGCGCACCAGTTTGTCCATCATCTTGCAGATGAAAACCAGTGCAGTGTGAAATAGACACAAATAAGTAGATAAGCCGTCTACATTTATACACTTTTCCAGCAGCAGCAGCATCACATGCGTTCACACATACTAAGTAGGTTTGAACTAAGCTTGCAGTAGTAGTATTTTTTCAAACGTTTTTCTCCACGACGTATCAAAGCAGTGTAAAGAAACAGGCTATTTAGCAGCAACATCAACTGTCATGTAACTGTCTTTATCATCATCACGAACCGATCCTTTGGTTTTAAAAGGAAAAAGCATGTGAGCATCAACGTAACGCGTGCAGAGAAAAGTCTTAAGCTTACTTTTCCTCAGTCCCGAGAAAATGCCACGTTCACACGCTCATTGTAAATGCAGTGAGCAAGACAATCATTTTCAAATTACAAGAAGAAGAAGAAGAGGAAAGAGAAAAAAGTCAATGATAACCCAGGGACATTCCTTTGTCACAATTATTTCGTGGGAAATGGTATAAACTAACGTAACAACGTTTGTCATCATAAAGAAAAGGCTTGAACTCGTTGAAAATGAGCATACCATTTTGTATACGTGTGAGAGCAAAAGAGCAATTTCATTAGATATATTTTTTTCTTTTCCTTTTGGAAAAGAGCTTCAAATAATTAGAATATATAAAGCTTTCTGCTAAATTGCTCATGAAACTTGCATTTTCTTTGGTGAATTCTACCAACATTTTCTCCTTTTTGAGTATTCACTTTCTTGAGGAAGTTAAACTACCAATATAAGGCTTTCAAATGGTTTGTACGTGATTTGATTTTTCTTAATTTCTACTTTTCAAATAGGTAGGCATACTTTCTTTTCTTTTCTTGAGTACTTTCTCATGCTACTACTACCTATATACATGTTCTACAAACTTTCTTTTAGCAATTCAGAATTTTTAAATTAATGAAAATGTCAGGTATGTAAAAAAACTAAATTCTGTTCTTCTTTCTGTGCAATAAAAATATCATACTTAAAATCACCCAACATTTAACAATACGCCATTTTTGGACATTACTATTATTATTATTATATACGCTATTATTTGAACCATTTCGAGTTTGCACTTTTTTCTACTCTGCATTCAAATTCAGATATTAAGTAATGCAATAATGTATATAGGTAGTCTGCCTCTTCAACCAAAGTACACAAACAGAGTGCTTTGCTGGCGTCAGGCATGCTTTTTTTCGAGAGCCTCTCTTTTTCTACAGATTGTCGAATAGGCAGACAAGAAGAGTGTGTATGTATGTGTGTGTGTCTTCTTTTTTTCTGTTTGCCTTCCAACTTGTTGTAGTCTGAGAGGTAATGAAACGGAAATACGAGAAGCTCTCATCTTCTCATTTATTTTCAAACAAAGCCCACCAGTATTACCGACCTTCCGCTTACGAACAATAATGTACCCTAGTCCTCCTCTCGTTTTTTCTTCTCTCCCGTTTTTCTCGCTTATTATCTCATATGTATGCATTCTTGCGCTTTTATGCCTTAAAAACTTTCCTTCTTTTTTTCTCTCTCTCCCTCTCTTTCTGACAATTTAGTTATAAATATAATTGAGAAAGGTATACAAAAAAACTAACACGGACAGACTCAACTGGAAATTGCACCATTTAATGCTGCACTGCACCAACCGCAGTCCCTATAAAAATAGTTCCATTGCATCGTCTTCTTTTCTCCCCCAAAAAAATTGTCTTGGTCTTGGAAAAAAAGAGAGATGAAAAAAATGAAAATAGTCTGCTAAATCCTTTTAAGCTTCCATCAAAAACTTGGTCCATACAGACAAGGAAAAAAATAAGATGAGAAAAACTTTGTGGAAAAAATAACTTGAGAAATTTACTGTAAAGGTGTGTGTAATATGCTAACAACATTTTCCACAGAAAAAAAAGTTTTCTATATTTTTGTGTGTATATTTAGTAAAAGAGTGTACGTACGTACATACATAACTTTATTAGAAAACTTACCAATGATAACACAACTTGAAATGAAGTTGAAAAAAGAAGCATCGACGCACAGCCTTGGATCGGAGACATATTTTTTGTAGTTTTGTACCTCATCATCTATCTATAGCCCACCATCCAT
>JAHZMT010002124.1:0-21275 GCA_027743785.1 Sinhomidia bicolor | reverse complement strand
CTCTTATTAGATAATAAATTTTAAGATGCAAAGTGATGTTAAAATTCACTGGTTTTATGTTTATTCTTTTCGGTTCAAGTTTTTTTTGATCTTATACCATATGGATTCATATGCACATTTTATCTCTGGACCTGGAGCCTTTTGTATTTTTGGATATTTTTCACCACAGCATAATGCATTAATACTATAGGTACTTTTTAAAACCAATACAGTCACAGTATGCACATTATATCTAAATTATCCAACTTCTTTCCTCAGCTTTGTCTCCTGTTCTGTCTAGATGTTTACAACTAGAACACCATACATTTAACACAACGCAACAGTAGAATGCAGCCTGACTTAAATAACAAACATTACGCGTCCGTCAATACTCATTCTGGATGTTCCATTTATATTTACTTTAGCGTAGTATATTATGATGAAGCATATGCTCATCAATTACTTGAACGAAAGAAAACTTTCCAAAATTCATTTTTAGAACATCCTAACGCTAATGTGTTCAACTGTGCTATATGCGTGGTCAAAGATGGATGTGTCTGCGTACAATTTGGTAAGCTGTTGTTACTTTTTGTGTTTTGCATAGTAGATATACAATATATTAGGTATCTGTGCCTGCCTGAATAAAATACAAGGTAAAATCTCTTCCTTCCCTTGTAAAAAATTGTAACCTTCCCTGAAAAAACTCATAGGAGTACACTGGGACATCTTCTAAAAGAACCCTTCAAAATACCCTTTTCAAGGATGTGTATTTCAAAAGCGTATGAACGATGAATGATCTTGAACAGGATTCGAGTTTATACGAAAATAAAACCTGTATTCAAACAAAAGAATGGAGTGTCAAAGACTTCAGTACTACATACATAGATGTTTATACCATGATTATGATCTTTTTTTCAAAGAAAGGGTGATAGAAGTAGCACACTTCATTCAAGTTCTATTTTCGAATGTATAATTTAAGCTGATATAAATACCTAATATTGAAGAACATTGCTGCATTTAATAGGAGCATCGCATTGAAGTATCACACACACAAGTTATGTAGCATTTTATTCCTAGATCCTTTTTAGAGATACGAGTCTTTTGATAATTTTATAGAATTCTGAAAACCCATTCATTTGTTATTAATGCAAATATTGAACTTATAAAGGATAATTAGTATACATATTCTGTAACTTATAATCTCATAATGTTATGAATATTCAGTACAAATCAAAAGGTCAGTGAACTATACACTACATTTCCGATAGAACCATGTTTATTAGATTTTTAATTTTATATTTATGTAGATATGTGTGTACCGTTTACTTTTTTGAAGGTCATATTTTGATTCCTTTTTTATTAGGTATATACCTATGTAGAACTACATGTAAACCATAAACTATTTAATACCGACGTTGCTTTTAAAAAACATTTAATTTTTATAGCCCAGCACTTTCAACTTTTCTAACACCTTTTCAGATAATTGGGTCACACATTCGCTTACGCTATTTTCGTATTCATCCTTCAGGTGATGGAATAGATTACTTAAAGTTTTCTTATAAATAGGAGGAAAGTTTTCTTTCAAGGCTAAGTCAGCTTTCACAAAGATGAGATTCTGTTTGAGAGTATGATGATAAACTGCAAACAGCATTTACAATGTTCCTTCCAGAGTTTTTCAAGTTAAAAGGAAAATTGAATAGAGGCTTGAGAAAAGCATAATAATAATATATGCAAAACTACTATCAAAAAGGGGCAATAGCGAGTTTGTACTGTAGTAGCTTTTGTAATCTGTGCATATTAAGTATTGTATAAAGAAATTCAGTATAGTATAGCCAAAACCAAACACAGTCATTCTTGCCTACACGATTACTTTTCAGAATATTTTTTTATGTTTGTATAATAGGTATGTAGTTAGTAAAAATATATCCGTGTCACACGGTACATTTCTTCAAGCGTTATCCTTCTCATCTTCTTATACTTTCACTACTGCTAATATATAAGAACTTTACACTATAGATTCTAATTAAATTACTTCTGCTGCATTCCATTAAAAAGTTGAGTAATTCGATTATTTTGCGCATTTGATTTAATTAAGTTGGCACAATTTTGAATTTAAATGATTAGACTGATGATGACGACGTCGGAGTTACCCACTCACGTGATAGGATGCTGTGCTGAGAAAAACAAAAATTCAATCAACTCTTTGCCCGATTCGATTTACCATTCTTTATCACTCCATCTCTGCTTGAAAATAAGTATTTCTTTTTTCCCAAGAGATATACTGTCATGCTTTCTTTCTCTCTGTGTGTATATGTTTCTGGTTAAGTGAACTTATTTAGATCTTTCACCCATCTGGTTTTTTCAAACGAATCTGACTCACCTCTTCACCATCGCCACTACTGCTGCTGCCATTTAGACGGCAGCATGAAATAGTGCAACAGAAATGAAATTCGATGAAAGTTGGAGAAGATTCTATAATAATAATAATAATACAAATACATATACAACGAAGAGTGAAAGCAAGATGGAAAAAGTTGCAAAGAAAAAAATAGCAAAGAAATGGCAAAACGAGATAAAACAGCTTATTAAAAGACACATTACAATAAACTTTGTCTATCCATCTGTCGTTTCCCATTTCTCTGCTAGTCTTATACAACAGCGCATAAACTTGCTGACTGAGAGTGAGTGAGTGAGCGAGTGAGTCATTACATGTCACATTACGTCTTCTCCTACCAGCATCTCTACTACTGCTGCTGCGAGCATATTGTTTTCAGACAGTATGGATGGAATAAATTGGAGAAGAGAAAATCTCCCATTTTAGCCACTGTATCACTATTCAATCCAACTATCTCTCTCTATCTCCCTCTTTATTTCCAAATATTTTTGGTTGTTAGTCTTTCATCCGCCGGTATTCAAAAGAACCTACCCCTCATCTAGAGGAAGAACTCATCGAAAGGAGGGACGAGGATCGAGAAAATCCCCTCCAAAACTCCATTTCAGAACAGTATGGATGGAATAAATTGGAGAAGAGGAAATCTCCCATTTTAGCCACTGTATCACTATTCAATCCAACTATCTCTCTCTATCTCCCTCTTTATTTCCAAATATTTTTGGTGCTCATAATGATACTTGACAAGAATCGGCTTGAGACTATGATGATTATATAAAAACATCTTGTTGATGACGTGCGCTTTATATAGACTTGAAAAGAAAACAATCTCGTCATCATGCATTTCTACATATATCTGCATCAAAAAAATTCACCAAAAAAGAGGGAATCTAGTGTAGCAGCAGTTGTAGCGGTATAGTATTAGAAAATGACATATAAATCGAAGGGATATCTCCATCTGATATCGTCCAAAAAAAGTAAGTAAGAATGTGGGGAGTAGAAGCAAAAGAAAGTAAGTTTTTTGATATTATTATTTTATCCTGTTTCCTTAAGGTTTGGGTCAGAGAGACGCGGTGGTGGTGGTGGTGGAATTGAGGTTTATGTTACTTTAGCTTACAATTACTACTTTTCATCATCATCATATAGCTTTAAGCAGCGGCAGCAACGGAGTGAGCGAGTGAGCGAGCTAGTTGTGGTGGGAGAATGTAGTAGTATAATGGCATTTTACCAATACGACTGATTTAGGTTTTCTCCTTGATACCATCATCATCTTTCACTCGCTCGCTACCTAAATCCAGGTTGAGCTCTTTTCTCCATCTCCACACATAATGTATGTAGGTGGACCCTGTACCCATATACAAACTCACAAACACACAAAATAAGTATACGTAAATATGTAGAAAGATAAACATAAACTTTGTACCGTCGTAAGGTGGTGATGATGACGGTATATAAGCTTTTACAATATTTGGGTTTTCTGTGTGGTGATGGTGGTGGCGGTGGCAGTGGTGGTGATGCAGCTAACAACAAAATGACCACCTCTCTCCGCTAACAAAACCTTCAAACATTGTTGTATAAAAGCAAACATGATGATAATGACGATAGATAGGAAAAGCTTTTAAACCATAAAAACAACAACAAACGCCAGTTCATATAATAACGCCATGTTCTCAACAACCAAAAGTCTTGGCCGCCAGTGTGTGTATGTAGTAGTAATGCCAACCTCATTTTTACATATAAAATGCATGTAGGAATTTTCAAGAGCCTACTTTCGGTCTGGTCATCTTCCCAAATTTTACACTGTATTAAGCATTTTGTCCGAGACCTCGTTTTCCTTCTTTCTTTCTTTCTTTCATACAATCCGATATATGCATTGATTATTATTATATATACACGATGATGATACCTAGCTTTATTCCTTAACCGCTTCTTTTTTTCTCTTCTTCTTTTTCTTCAGGCTTTGTGGAAAGCCGTCCTCGACTTTATTGGAGCAGCAAAAAGTAACACACCCATACACCAGCTGTAGTCCTCTCTCTCTCTCTCTCTCTTTCTCTTGAATATCGGTTGTTGTGCCAGTGCCGCTGCATGCCACCTAATTCCTTTGCTTTCTATTTTCTTCAATGTATTTATAATGTTACTTTTGCTCTGGCAAAGTCCTGGCAGTTTCCTTTGTCACGACAAGAAAAAAATATCTAATACGAGCGGGTGAATGAGTACGCATGCATACAAAGGTTTTAGGTTATATACAATATTAGTCCATTTGCCGACCTTGCTGTTGACGTTAGGATATAGTTTCTCATTGCTTTAGATGTACATGCATTCATTCCTTTCAACACACATACACATATGTACACACACACACACATTTGCTGACTCGTTCATTTCAGTCCTATTGAATTTGTTACTACTACAACTAGCCTCTTTCCTTGCTTTCTCCTGTTGTTGTCTCTTTGTTACCAGTTTTTTTTCCTTCGCTCCCGGGCTAATTCCGATTTCTGAGTATAATGTTCCGAGAATAGCTAAAAAAGCAAGGCATACAATCTGCTTGCTTGCTATATATATAGTGCTGCTTCAATGTAGTAGATGAAATGAAGTCGTTCTCTATGTTAGCAGTTTTTAACTCGCTAAACTCCACCCGTTGGCGACAAAAGGCTAGAGTTTTGGGATTAGTGCACACACAAACTATCATCTTTATAGAAAAAAAATCTAGTACTTGCACACAATTTTCATTGTGTATATATACACAGTACTAGTCAGAGAGAGAAAGAGAGAGAGAGAGAGAGAAAGAGATTGTAGAGAAAAAATGGGTAAAGCAAGGAAAGCTCAATCTGAAGTAGATTCAGATTCCGTTTTTTTCTCTTCTTTTGCTGTTCACTTTTTCTTTCTTTTTTTACCTATTATCGTTGTAATAAAAACATTTATTGCAATATTCATCGCTCTCTATAAATATATAGGGAGAAATTTAATATGTAAAGCATGCCATACACAAAATTCATTCTTATAACTTGGTGAAAGTAGCTTTCATTGCCCGATTTTCCTCCTTTTGCTACACTGTTCCCTCTCATCGTGTCCAACATGATTATTATAACAATACACAAGAAATGCAACGTTGACTAGTACGACTTTTTTCTTCTTTCCAATCTTCTCTTTCTCTCTCTCTCTCTCTCTCTCCTTTTTATTTCTTCAGATATTATAATAATATTTTCTATTATAACATTTTCCTTTTTATTCTTTATCATCATGACATAAATATTTTTCACTATTGCCACATTTTCTTTTTCTCTGCTACTACTACTACTCCGGCGTAAAGTATTAGTAACTGACTTTTTTTAAGCAGAAAGAAAATGTATCAGGTACGTTACATCGATTTTACTTTGAAACGACGGTTGGTTGGAGTAGTAGTTTGTAGTAGCAGCAGTAGTAGTAGCAGTAGTAGCAGCAGTAGCAGAAGCAGCAGAAGCAGCATGATGATGATGGTTTAACCAACTTCTATATAGTTTTCTTTTTTGCGAGTACGTTTTTCTTGTTCGCAAACGACGGAGACAGCTCAACAACACTCTGTCTGCTACTAATATATTAATGTAGTTTATTTTGTTCAATTTTTTTATACATTAAATCAGAGTTAAGTGAAAGCTGTGTACTACTATTTTGCGTATAGGTATATGTACATATTATTATTATTATACACAATAATAAAGCATGTGTTGTGCCGCATATTATTCAGAGTGGGTACGTACTCTTTTGTGTTTCTAATAATAATAATAGTATAGATATTATCATTATTTACTATGTAGATATAACGGCAAAGAAAGTAATCGTTTTGATTACCTAACCTATCATCATCACCATCAGCTTTTTCTACATATTATTCATAGAATGTTGATGAGGTGAGGAGGCTGTTGCAAAAGAAAAGCGTATACATATTAATAATAATAATATCCTACTAACTCGGTTTACTTATTCAAAACAAAAAAAATGGATTATGTGAGCGGGTGTCTATTAAAAGTAGTTTACTAACTTTCTCTTGCAGACTTTTGTCAGAATTGCTGTGTACACGCTTTTTTATATACACACTCTCTAGGTTCCTATACCATGTTAACGCAAAACTATCAATTTCAATTAGTTTCAAGTATGAATTTATTTATAATTTAGTAAGTTTTTTTCTTTTCATTTATTATTATATACCAGTACAACAGGAACCTTTAGCATTTCATTGAAGGTAACACACACACACAGGTAAATTACCAGTGTCAATTGTAGCGCTCAAGAACTTACCCAAATACTATGTAAATATAACATACATTTTTGCTTTTACAAGCAACATCGAACTTTTTTTTCTCATGATGATACCTCTCGAGCTCTCCAGACGGCAGCAAAGCAAGCATGGCATTGCCTTTCACTGTTTTCTCCAGTTTAAAAAAATGACACTTAGTTTGTTCGATAATATTTCAATACTCGCCTTGTACTTCCCTATACGCAATACTTGCTACATTTAACGTTTTGCTTATGTGTGTGGTGGTACTCTGTTGTTGTAATAAGAAAAAAATCGCAGTTCTGTGAATAAAACTAGCAGAAATAAAGCAAGTGTGCAAAACCCACTACAATGATACATATATATATATAGCCATACATATACCGAGTCACAATTTTATTATTCTAGGAATCCCCACAAATTAATACTTTCTACTTAATTAAATTATTTTGCTGCCTAGTTGAAACATTTATCGGGATTTTTTTTCTCCAACATACTGTGGGAAAATGCAAGGAAAATAAGAACAGAAGGACAGGACAGTCATTCATTATTATATCCACGTAGGCAGGCACACACTTACACACACTCTTACTAATAAATAGAATAACATCATGCTTAAAAAATAAATGGTGATGGTGATGGTCTTGACACAACAACATATTGTAGATAGAGATCAGAACGCACGACGGTGACAACAACAACAAGCAATAAGTACTTTCTCCACAAAGAAATAAGGAGAAAGAACCCAACTCAAAAAAGTGCTTGTACTTTCTACTAGTTAGTGGCACTACACTACAAAGAAAGAAAGAAGAAGAAGAACATGATGGGATAATATTGTTTTTTTTTCTGTCTTTGCTCGATCTTCTTTCAGATTATCCAACAGCTATCGAATGGCCAGCAGATGTTTTACTTTCCACTAAAGATGATGATGAATGCAACTGCTGTTCCAAATTATTTCTTTTGGAACATTTTCTTTTCTGCCTCTTCTGTCGTTGCCTTGTTTAAGTGCTGCTGCAACATTACCACTACTACTATTAGTAGGATTTCATAGTTGTGTTTGCATAAAATATAATATGTATAGTGCTCGTGTGATCATCATCGTTGTGTGATTAGTATAATAATAATTATTATTATAACAATTTATTGTTAATATATTCAACATGAAGAAAATTGCAGTAGCATCCAACAAGATACGCAATATTGTAACAAGTGAAAGTTTAGAATGGTAAAATTAAACGGAGAGAAACTGTGGACAAGTCGTAATTTCCCTTATAAAAATGGGTAATTACAGTACTACTAGCACTGATGAACAGACTGTGTATATGTACGATTTATTTTTTATGGGGAAATAATACAGCAGCAGAATAAATACACAAGCAGTATTGTTACGCTTACGTACGATTCGTACAAGAATGAAAAATGGTGCAATATTCGTAAATAGAAAAATAGATAAAATATAAAAAAAGTGATGTGCAAACTTGATAATATAATAATAAGTTGTTGTTGATGTTGTTGTTTCTTCATGTCACATTTCTTTGAGATTGACATCAAAATGAAGTTTATCATTATCGCAAGATAGAGAAAAGCGTTTTCCTACCATTGGTGCAATATATATATTTATGGTATATGTACATTTATTGGTGCGTAACAGTATTTTTTTTACTAATTTCTTCGTTTAACGTTCTAAAGTGAAGTTAAAAGTTTGTATTGAAGGTCGCCTGATTGTTGGGATTGTTGGTTGTGTTGTGTGAGGGCAAAGAACAGATAGCTGTGGTGTGTGTGTGTGTGTGTGGAAGAGAGAAAGAGAAAGAATTTACTATTCGTTGAATTTCATGTATTTCTGGTTCACATTTTCTTCCAGTAGTCACGCAAGGATGAGCAACTCGTTCGAAAAGACAATTTTCGAAGATTGAATATGTGTTGCACATCACTGCGTGGTGCGGCATATTTCACAGCAAGCATTCATATCGTAAGTGGAATTGCTGAGGAGGGGTTGATTAATTTTAAAACGTAACTTTTCATGAAACAAATAAAAAAAATATAATGGCTTTTCTCATTTAGACCCTCGGAGCTGTGCTGTTTATACGCTATGTAATTGTCACGGCCTTCCTCACATTTTTTAACGTAACTGATGTGAGTTTTATTGGAAACAAACATATACCCATTAAGGGATTTTTGCAGAGATTTTAAATTCTTTTAAGGAGTACTCAGCTATGGTTAACTGCCTTGTTGTTTGCAGGTGATCAAAGATCGTATTACAGGATATTTACTGCCTTTCGTGGCGTACATAACGTTATTCTTGGCGTTTGGGATTGTGATCTTTCATTCGGTCGAGAAGGTATGATGATTTTGACAATTTAAAAACTATGCATGAAAATGGGAGTTTATTAGAATTTTTTGCTATCGATATGATTTGTAAATTCTTTTTTTTTCAGGAATATTTCATAATACTAAAATGGGCCACACTCGGATTCTCGCTTCTCCAAATCGTCGTATTGATCGCTCTGTACATCTTGAGATTTATCCCTGCTTACGAATACCGACAATTTCCATTTCTGCCTGTGTCTATCACAGAGGGCTACGTCACCACTGGCTTTCAACTAACCAATTTTACAAGTCACTCCGGTGGCTCATCCTCCACAAGCCACCTCGGAGGGGAGGGTTATTCTTCAGCAGAATTCCTTCCAAATTTAACCCACGGTCCAGGTGGTGCGTACCCTACAAGTGCCACGACAAACGGAAGTAGAAGCAGCAGTAGCCGTCATCATGGGAGCTCAGCGGAATCGACGGGTGTATCGAGAGTGACAGTAGTTGATCCAGTGCCCACCGCTCCTTCGAATAAATATTTGGCTGAAGTGTACAGCTTAATGGCGCTCATTATAATGACTGTAAGTTGATTTTTATATTTTTTTACAAATTGAATGTATCTGCCAAATAATGATTTCTCAGTGTGCCCAAATTTACTACTTTAAAAAATGTGTGGAATGTGGAAGACTATGATAATTATTGATACACATTAGGTAAATGAATTTAACGATTGTGGGAAATCTAAGAGGACAGTAGTTTAGTTTTCCAAGGCGGTTATTTATTAAAAACGCTCAAGTAACGCTAAATCGTCTTTTGCATTTCCCTATTATCGTGACAGCGTTTTTGGCGTGTGCGTGCGCCTGGTTGATACCCTTGTAGTTAGGTGCCGGTGAAATGATGGTCTATTTCAACTCTACTATTGACTATTCATTGTTTACCTATTAAAATTTTCCTTTTGATGTAAAGACCTAATAATCAACTAATATTATTTGTTTCAATTTCAGGTCGTGTCACTTGTATACTTGATACTATTACTAATTTATGTTCGTCAGTTGATCTATGAAGACTCTGGTCATGTTTTTGGCCATGCTCAATCCGTTACCAGAAATGTCGCTTTCTATGTTCAACCCCAGTTTGCACAATCAGGAAACTCAGACAATAAACTTACAAATTCTCCTTCGCCTGCACTTCGAAGCAATGCTCTTCATAGTTTGCAAAACCAACACCAGACTAATTGCACGCAACCTACTTCAAATACTCAGATTCCCAGTGAATTTCTACCACAACCGCATCAATCACGTCAACAGATAGGAAATCATTTAAAACCGGGAAATAGTGTGGATCGGAATACAACGCAGCAACAGCAACATCATCAGCACAAAGAAACAACCGCACAATACCAGCATCATCAGCAAACCACGCAAACGCAGATTTCTCAACAAAATCAAAGTCAAAATCATATTCATCAAAGATCTCCAGTGCCGCCTGCAAGAGAAATGCAACAAAATATTCAGACACAACAGCAACAACAAGTAATTACAATATATCCACAAAAAGGCGGCGGTTTCACGTCATCATCCTCGTCTCCAAGAATGCAAGTGAAATTTGCAAAACCTTTGGAGCAACCGAACCCAAGTGGGAACACACTCTCTCAATCCCACAGTTACGGAGGAGATCCCGTGGTTCTTCCTGAACCAACAAGAGGCTGTTTGATAAACTCTGGAAACACACAACAGCAGCAACAACAATGCAATGTTGCTCCACCTGTCCACATGATGCCTACAAATCAATCACAGTCGCAATGTCAACAGAGATTAGATCCCGGCAGGAACCTTGTAGCGACCCCAGGGAGTCAGTTTCAACAAATTCATGGGCAACATGGCTTTCCATCGCACTCGCATATCCAAGGGCATCCGGGCCCATCTTACGCACATCATCAACAACAGCAGCCTCCGCAACACATGTCATATCATGCAAAGAGCCGAGCTCAACAACAGAGTTACAACGACATGGTGGATAACTCATCATATCTGGTATTCTCTGGAAACCCCAACACTTCCAATTTAGCCTCAGCAACACCCCCAATCCATGCTTCACACATGGCTTCAGCTTCTCATACGTATCCACATTGCTCTCAACGAAGGCCTAGCGGTTCTATGGTTTGATTTTTCCAAGAACGTTACTTTTTTGGATTTTCAGAAAGATTGTAATTATTTTAGTATTCACGTAAATATCGACTTACTATTATAAATAGCTATTATCATTATCCTCAATATTATATGATTATCATACATTACGCATTATTCTTCTCAAAGCAGTATTTGTGTAGCAAGTGCTCTCGTATGTCAGGCACACACGATAACATTTTTACAGTTTCCAGTGTCATTTCATTGTTTTCATTATCTTCACCCACTCACACACACGTTATTATTATTATTCTCAACAACTGACTGCACACTGTAGGTAAATATGTACTACTACTACTACAAACCTAGTAATAGACTTGATAACCTCAAGGATACTGAGAACAGACTAACAATACGAAATTTCAACTTTCAGACTTTATGTCATAATAGAACCAGTCAGCTATTTTTCTCCTCCGGTATATATATACTAGTGAAAGTTGACAAGAAATATTTTTTCTATTACAAAAAGAAACAACGGCACTATACACAACATTTTAGACTATACAAAAGTTAGTACGTTTGATTGTTACTACTATATTATTATTACGAGAATGAGAGTGTATATGAAAATAATATGAAAAAAAAACAATCTACATATATAGTATTGAAGAGGAAAAAAAATAACCACACAAGAGCTGTATAAGAGTTGGAAGATTCTTCTTTTTTTTAAAAAAAAACAAGAAACTCGCATAGAACGTCAAAAAGTTTTTATCCAGGCTGGCATGATCTTTGTAATAACATGATAAAAAAATGAAATTGAAACTTGAACAATTTTGATTGATTTTACTTTATACTACAAGTTTGTAAAATCAGAGATTTTAATAAATCCACTAACATGAGGTTTATCTAACGTTTCATAAAAAAAGTTATATAACAACAGAGAATTGTACTTTATACCATCATGATTTTTATATAGACCGTATCACTAGCCTTTAGGTAGAAAACTGTAGGTAGATAGAAAAAGTACATCATGTACCTGGTACTATGAACTTGTATTAGATGATGAAGAAGAAGCAAAAAAAGTGACATGTACACAACGGAAAAAATACGATTTTCAACGATGAACTGTAAAAAAAGTATTAGATTTTAGTAAATTCAAATTGCGAACTAAACAAGATAATATGACAATTATAATAAAATATATATACATACATATATATATATATATATTTATTTATCTTGTTTACTTCGTAAAAATGCAATGTACAGCTTATCATTTCAAATCTACATACATTGTAGTACAAAAGAATGTTACAAGTTATGTAGCAAAAAAAACCAGAAAGATATTCTCATTGCGGTAAGATTAAGTTATTAAAAGGGGACTTACTACATAGTCATTAAATTAGTATTTAGCTTACATAAAAACAAGGAAAAAAAGTTTACATAAATATATCATATTATATAAATCATTAGTCCCCACATTACTTATTTTGTCCTTTTTCAATGTTAATTATTGTTGTTGTTAGTAGTTTGTAATGACCACGACAAAAGTTTTTAGTTAGGTAGATGTCTTTTATAGTGTGTAGGTAGACATGATAATTTTAGATTACAGGAATTTCAGGGAATAATAGTTTACTTTGTGAGGATTTTATTTCTTATAAATCAACACTCGGACTATCAACAGTAGGTTAATATGTAGAACTCTTTATATTTGTATAGTCTTGTGCAGAATATATTATTATATATGATAGAATATAGATAGAGGCTTGTTTTAGACGGTTTACTTAGAAGTTGAAGGAATTGAAACGTTGTTTGGTTGAAAACGAATTATGGCCAGTACTTGTACCAGTACCTACATTTTATAATTTTAAGGCAACCGTTTTACCATGTGCTTTCTTAGCTCATGCGAATCACGTAAAAATATACATAAATTATAATAATAATAATAAAATCGTTAATCAAAGTATATATTATAATAAATATATAAGTACTTATTAGGAGTATAGAGGAGAGGGACTTAGCGATAGTAAAAGGTCTATTTCAAAAAAGAAAACTACACACAATGTACACTTACGTATTCAGCAGATATTCAGAAAGTATTATACCAAGTATACTGAGTCACTAGACAGCAGTCTTTTTTAAATGGTGTATTTATATAGTTTTAGATTTTATTATTATGTATTGTTGTATTTACTGGGTATTGTTACAATTACTGATTACAGTTATTATTATTTATTATTATTATTACTACTCTGTAATGATGATACTATATATTACGTACACTATATAGAGCGAGCAATTACTTTTTATGGTTGTAAGTTTAGTACACTATATACTATATTATTATACTACTACTACTACACACACAAGTTACCATCAGGTAAATAACCTTAGCAAGAGAGACTATATAAAATTTAGATTAGAACAGTATTGGTATTTTAAAAATGTAACGTAAAACAATTTAAAAAGTAACTAGCTAATAATAATTTTGGAAACACTAGTGTTTCAAAAGTAGAAGAGAATATACAGTTATATAACAAAAAAATGAGTATAAAAAATGAACATTCATAATACGTAGATCAAATTGTGTAACGAACAATTTGAAAACTTTAATAGCCTGTGATTACTACTCCAGTACACTTTGTATAATTGTAATATTAATAATAATAACAAATTACTATTGTACTACTGTTTACTACTACTATTTGTAAAACTAACCAAAAGTATTCAGATCACACGAATTTTCGCATGCATGAAACTTATATATATAACCGACAAAGTATAAAAAAAATTATGAAAGAGTACTCAGAATAAAAGTATATATATATATCTCATAAAATACATGTAAATTTTCAAAATTGCTAAATTCCTACCAAATTATCGACATTCTGATCATTATCATTATTATTATTGCTGCTGCTAATTACAGAAAAAAATTCAAGTAGACACGTTTACAAGTTACATTCTAGATAATATGCTCTGCGATTATGTGGGGAAAAAAATGCTATTTCTCTGCATTTAAAGTAGCAAAAATGAATATTATATATGCACCGTGTTGTTTATACTTGTTGGGAATTAGCAGGAATTTATAAAAAAAAGAAATACAAATTTTCTCAGATCTCCAATTTATTGTGGTTTTTACTGTTAAGATTTTTCAAGGTTTTCATAGGCTACATGTACTAGAAGATAAAAATTCGGTGATCTATTTACCCCTACAATTGTAGTTTCATGAATTATTATTACTACCTAAATTTTGCAAGTGAGTATCATTTTATTTTTACTAAATCTTTTTATTTATTATTATTAGTTTGATGTTGATGGAAATTATTTGAGCATGCAACTGTCATCATGCCATGTCAATTTTAATATGCCGAAAGTAAGAGCGGGGCGAAATGAAAAAAAAAATAATGCGCGACAAATAATAATAAACAAAGGAAAGCAACAAACAATCTATTATCCATTTGTTTAACAAGCGTCAAATAAAGCTAGCTCAACCACTTTGCTGTGGTAAATGAAATACAAGTTGACGATGATAACCCAACCCAAAAGCAAGTACTTTGAGTACTTCCATTTACGAGATTGACATGATGATGTATTGTATTGTTGACTTGCTGGTATAAAGTAAATTGTTTCTAATCTTTGAAGTCTTGCTATATAGTACTAAAAATGCTTGCGCAATTTGACTATTAATCATTTCAGAATGAAAACACACATACTTATGTAGATGGTTGGATTGAATGTACTGAAATTTGAGTTGAAACTTGAAACGTTGGACACACACTTTTTCTAGATTGTTGGCATTCCAAATTTCGCTTTCATATAAGATATATATAACGAATTATTATGGTGTGAATAAAACTACAAATTATACCTAACTTTACTTTAAAAATGACTTGTTTCAAAAATCCAAAAGCTCCAATTTACTTTACAATTTTGCAGTATTTTTCTGGTGCTGCTCTGTTTATAAATAATGTTTTTCATTCAAGCAGTAGTGCAACCGCAGTGCTCGATGATCCTTTTATTGTTCAGTTGGCGAAAAATGGAGCCAATCTTTATTTATACGCCGACTTAAAATGCAGTTTTGAAGCTGCTCAAACCTGGCTTGCCAACTATCACGTACAAATTCAACCTAATATATACAATCCAATAAACGGAGTGTCTTCAGTTTCCTTAAAAGAAATTGACACTTTTAATGGCAGACGTTGTTGTTGTTCCAATGGAACCAGCTACAACTTTAACGTATTTACTAAATTACACTACTCCAGATTTAGCTCATCGCGTGTAAGTGTTTTAATCTGGTTAATCGACAACTCTTTGTCGTTTCTGGAACGCACTCATTTCCGTCAATTTTTAAACAATATTTTAGAATTTTATAGTCAGAAATCTAGAGTCAGTCTTGAGCATTTTATTATCGACTGCCGTGCTGTAACTGTGTTCAGTAGATATTATGCTATTTCCAAGTATGTCACAACTCTAAGAGTATTAGCGGACATGCAGTTAAATTGCTTTGTGTTTTCACCTATTGCCAGATCTGGCAGTTTTTATATTTTGACAATTTGCAGTTACTATCCGAAAATAGCCTTTTGCAGTATCACTTGGTGGGAGACAAATCGGTATTTATTTCAGCTACAGGTAACGTCACATGTTCAAAGAAAGATTTTCAACATGAATGGGTACATGCTTCACAAAAAGAGTAGTCTCATTGCCTGGTCGAACGCACTGTGCCCTTACCCGTCATCCCTAGTAAAGGTTAAAGTTGCAGCTGAGGATCTTCAACAGATTGGATCGAAGCCTTACTGTTTGGTGGAGTTTCTTCAAACACGATTTAATTACTCTACAAAGTATGCCACTCGTCGTCCTCTACAAGAAGCAAAGTTGGCACAGCAGTTTTCCCCTGATCAAATTTCTACAAAAATTCTAAGGTACATGCACAGTTCCGGATTTGTACACATGACTAAAGTAATTACTCCGGCAAAACATGTAATTTTGCTTCCAAGTATAAACGACGAAGCTGAAAAATTGGAGTATGCAGTTGTTCTTAACGAAGCAAATTTACCCACATTTTTTGAGCAGTCCTTCTTTGACAAAGTTACTTGGATTATTATTGGCATTACAATTATTTTAGTAGTTGGAATATTACTGGCCATAATAAGACCCATATCAATAGTCATCAGTACAAATGTTTTCTTCTGGGTTATAGGCGTTTTATTAAATCAAGCTTTTTGTTATTTAGAAGACATAAAACAATTATCCATGTTCCTAATTTTAGCCATTTGGTTCTTTGAAACTTACGAGCTTCAAAATTTATATTCAGCTGGAATCTATTCAGTAGTAACAGTGTCGCCAGTACCCTCTCTGCCAAGTTCCTATAATGAGGCGTATTTTAATAAAAGTATACCAGTGTTTTATTTCAAACAAAGCAGATCTTACAATAGGGACAACAACAATACTGAAAACAGAATGTACCCAAGTCCCAACTTGTTTGGTTGTGCTAAACGTTGTCACAACCAAACTTTCCGCATTCCATACTGTAGATGTGAAAAGAAAGCTGTGCAATTCTCGTATCAACTGAGACACCAGCTAATAACGGAAGAAACAATAAAGCATTTTCTCGGATTTTTTTCCTATGCCAATACAAAATTTGTTGAGTGGAAAGGTGAAGAAGAGCTGTCTAATGTAAATGCAACTTTGTATAAACATAACCCAGAGAATGTTTTGCTAGTAAACGTTCCAGAGTATTTGGACATGCTGAAGATGGTAACTGAAACGGCCACTTCAAGAAAAGTGTTTAAACCAAAGGACTCCAAATTACTAGACATGTTCTCCGACAAACATAGAGGCAAAATGTGGGTGGTGAATGCAGGACCTCTGTCAAAATATTTTGCACAAACCATGACAAGAATAGTGGAGTCTGGCATTTACAACATTTGGGGAAAATACGTTACGAGGTTAAGAAAAGGGGTACGAGTCCACCAGTTTTTTAAAGATTTAAAGAAAATAAACTACATCACTAGATCATCAAAACATGGGAAACTCAATGCAAGTCGGCAAATCTGGGCTAAACTCAACACAAACTTTTGGTTCATTGTCTAGTGTATTTGGAAACGGACACAAAGTTCGTAGTAGTAGTACTCCAACCGCCTTGTCAACAAACAATTTCCGATCGTTTGTATTGCTCTACGGTATACTTTTCTCTTTTTCCATTGTAACGCTTATGACTGAGGTGCTATTCCAGTATTTAAGTACATTAGTAGTAATGTTAAAAAAACAAACAGCGCAATTTGTTGTTGTGCAGGCTTAGCCAATATTAAACATTTCAATGCTTTTATAGCTCTCTCCCTCCTTGAAATTGCATACTCGATGCTTTTAAAGAGAGCTTATTCAACGTGATGGATGATGGTGTAAACAATAATAAACAAAGAAAGAAGAACACAGAGAAGTTGTTGTTGTTGTTATCCTAAATTTCTTTGTCGCATTTCAATTACTGCCTAATTAGTCCTAACTTGCAGATTAACACTTTTAGGTATATAAAATTTTACAAACCCAATTCCCTTCTCTGATGTTCTACCTACCTCTTTGTTGGCACTCACTCCTTTCTACTACTACTACTACTACTACTGACTATTACCAACATCACCGTGGGCGATCGACTGTGAAATGGTAAGAGAAGCAATATTCTGCTTTTAAAAACCTATAATGAATAAAGCAGCGAAAGAAAAATGATCATCTTTTGATCATCATCATCATCGGAGTGATGGGAAATTGAAAATTGTAAACGAAACGAAACTGTTTCTGCTCGTCATTTGCCTCATTAAAACGTTTGGTTTGGAGATGTGCCATTGTTTTTGCCAATTTTCAGCAGCAGCAGTAGTAGTCACAGGCAGTCAGTCAAACGGCTCCGTCTATCTAACTACGTCAATTTCATACAACGGTTTCTTAATACCATCTCCACCGCCACCACTGTGCTGCTTGCTGCTGCACACAGCATATTTTTTTATGTTTATGTAAGCGAGTTTTATATCTTGTCGGGGTGATGCAGCATTATTCTTATGTATAATATATTATTACCGTGTAATGTAAGCGGTAAATGTTAAATCCTTTCCGGTGGAGAAGGTCATATAAATGTCGTCAGCAAAATTAGAGTTTAAGTCAATAGCAGACAATGCAATGCAGAATGCAAGCTTCATATAATATGTATGCATATACGTACATCAACAAGATGTTATAACGAAGAAGCATACTAAAAAAGAAACTAAAAAGTAAGATAAGCGTGGTATATTATTATTATAACATATCACACACATGCTGGTGGCATTGGTATAGTCAAGATTTGATGATGCAGTTTCTTCAAAATGTTCAAAAAGTACTTAATCTTTGTAAAGAATCTTATGTCTGATGCTTAACATACATATAACATCATCAATAAATAAGGATAATACGCAAAGTTTAAGGAAAAGATAAAATAATGATGAGCCAACTGCATGAGCATCATCATCACCGTCTTCCGGTGCATTTCAAAATGTATTAACGTGTGTGCATCTCATCATGCATGGACCCGTAAAGTTCTGTAGACTACTATACAGTCTCAAACTGAGATGTTGATTTTTGCGTAAAATTTCTTTCACGACAGATCAACTAGTAACAATGATACAACTAGACTTGAACATTTCAATTATACAGTGAACTACTGAATTTATAAATCAGTTTTTTAAATTTATTATCAGTTTTTTTATATTGTAATAATTTGTGCAACTCCAGTTAGAACAAGTACATAGTACGTAAGTACTTATATGTATGTAAAGTACAGGTAAAAAAATTGTATCATTATTAGCTTATTGAAGTATCCCTTATTAAAATACATGCTCCTCATTTTTACTTGCAGATAACAAAAATGCTTGGTGTATAGGTAGGTATATGGGTACATGGAGAAGAAGCAGTGTATATCATTATTCCAGATTCCAGCGTAATTTATTATTATACATTAGAGAATTACTCGGCCCGTCCCTGGCATTTTCGTTCAACGTAACAAAAAAAAATTTTGCCAAGGCTTTTTTTAGTAACTTTCTAAAACCTGAAGAGAAAGTCTAGTATTGTATACGATACCTTCTCAAAAAGTACGCAATCGTTCTTTTGCCAGATTATTTTTTTATTGTGCGAAAAAAAATTCTTTCAAATTGATTTGTGGCTGGTTTAATTTGAATTTTAAACAAAATTATTGTAACACAGTTCCAACAATGTGCGCGCCTACATGTCGTGGTGCTGCGTATCTAGCCGCATCAGTATTCCTTGTGAGTTGCTATACAGTTGCTTTACAAAATTCAAACATACCTACTCACCTGTTCACGCTAAACAACAATCTTTTTGTTGTTTCATCCATTTTTAGTACCGAAGTTTACAGCTAGTTGTTACCGCAATTTCCTCTGCCATCACGGACATTGTAAGTTGAAAGATGTACATATTTACATTTGCATATAAGTGAAAGTCAAGTTGACTGTTTATTATACCCTTAAAAACCTACCTACTTATCAGATATATATTTTTTCTTTTGAATATTTTTTGAAAAGTGTCTGTTATTTTCCTTTTGCAGCAAATGACATACCTAAATGTGCCGTATCTGGAGGAATTTATGCTACACTTAATATACTTCGTCCCGTTGTTTACAGCAAGTGGTTTTGCCCTAATGGGGCTCGATGAGGTTGTTTTTCAGCACTTTTCCATATAAACTCCATTAACGATATTGCATTTTTCTTGAGTCCATTTTCCTTTGACCTCTTTCCATTATTTACCCCTTTTGTAATAAAAAAAATATCCACATGTTGTTGTATGTACATAACTCTCTGTTTTATATATATTTATAATAATATTTTTTTTATCTTTAGGATTCGTTCAACTTTGTCTTCTACAGCACGCTATCTCTTGCAGTAACACTGTTCATTCGTTATGCTGCTGAGCTATCATACATTTATGCATACGGTTGGTCAGCATTCATCCTAAAAACCCCGCCTTTGTTCCTTAACATTCTCCTCGATTCCATTTTCCTTGCTGTTCTTCTGATTTATGCATACCAAGAGTTACGTGATCCTGTCAAGAAGAAAGAGAGGCTTATTAATAGCAGCGATGGATGCTCGTCTTCTTACCGTGGAACAACAGGAACCATACGCAGTGAAACAGCAGGTATTTCTACTCCAGGATCTCCCGCACCATTATTATCTTTCACACTACCAAGTAGTCCTAATATCCGTAACGAGTTTGAAAGGAAAAATGTGAAAAATAGCAATATAGAAGCGGTTGTTGCGGCATCCTCATCATCAGCATCATCATCCACCTCCCCTCCTCCAAACAAAGTCAAGTCCTGTCTGGCATCCCGAAAAGGAATTGGGGATGGAGCGGAGCCAGGAGAAGCTTTACACTATCCAATCAGTCCAGTAGACAAGGAAAGCCTTATGAAACCTTTACCACCGACACCTCACGACTCTGAATTTGATGATATATCGTTGCCGCCTCATGTTCCTCTTGCGTCCCCAGATTATGATGATGTTTAATAATAAAAAAAGTAATAAAGAAAATAAACGTTAAAATACAGGTAATTATTATATAATTTAAAAAATAAAAGGCACACTTTTTTCGTTAATTGCTTTTTAAACAGTTTAATAAATACATATTCCATTTTAAATTATTATTATTATTATTGTGATTAAAGTTTAAAAGTAAATGTAATGGGAAAATAAAATAATATTATTCACGATAACATAACGTACTTACATACATACTAAATAACATATGCATTTTACTTGTTTTATTTCAGAAAAATCCTGTTATTACAGCTATTGCTTTTAATTTAAAACAAAAACATAACTAAATATTAAATATTATTTCTTTTAAACAATTAACTTTTACCTTTTTTCAGTTTTGAATTTTATAAATTCGTCTTACATCTCTTATTATATTTATTTTCCTTTTGTTACAATAAATGATAAAATTGTCATTATGATGGTCATCACTTTTGCTCTGTAGCCGCATTGTTTACTCTTTGTATGAAAATGCTTAGGCACGTAAGGTTATCTTTTTTCTATCTTTTTCTATTTTATACCTACAGCTATATGATCATGACATGACTATTAATTTATGTCACATGCACACATTTCCTCTCTAAAGCGATGTTATGAAATTCTGAGAAAACTCATACCAATAAAATAAATATATATGATGCATTCAACTGTCA
>JAHZMT010002123.1:0-24316 GCA_027743785.1 Sinhomidia bicolor | reverse complement strand
AAAGGAAAATCCTTTAATATTTACCATCAGCTGCTGTTGCTGCTGGTGGAGCAAAAAGAAGAAGAAGAAGAAAGGATTCGGGTAAAAGGTTAAGCGGCACTTGTCATATTACTCCACATAATTCAGTATTCAACTGGGCATTCATTTGTACAAATGTCAGCGATTGAAAAAGCACATAGATATATATACATATATAAACATATATACATTCTTCCAAACCTAGTAGCAGCAAACAGCACAAAGATTTTATCAGAGAGATGGTGAGACATTATTACGAGCAGTAGCACTTTATATAGAAAAAAAATCATTTTTTTTTCTTCTTTCTCTTTTTCAAGTATCCCATAAATGTACTATTACTGCTATACTACATCTCTTCTTCTTCTTCTTGCCTTTTTGCACCACTTGAGAAGACATGAAGAAAAAAAAATAGTGGGAAATGCCACAAGGCGATTCTTCTTCACTACCGCGCCATCATCTAGCACTCTTTTTTTTCTTCTTTTTATATATATATTTTTCTCTCTCTCGACAAACTTTAGCCGCCCGGCACTAAATGTTATCTTGCTGCTTACTTTGAAAATGAATACTCTATACAGGACGACGACAAAGCAGCACAATATTACATTATTGCATGAATGCATGCTTGTAATGCAGTGTGCCTATTTTTTATATGGGAAAAGGGCATAACACTCACATGGGTAGTAGTAGTAGTAGACGGATACATGCACGCTTCACTAGGACTTTCCTTTTCTGCCGCCACAGAATTTTGGCAACGTGCCGGTTGGAAAAGGAAGTAGGCAAATGTACACAGAACAAGTCGACGAAGAAGAAGAGGAGAGAGGAGTATAGTAGTAGTAGTAGTGGCGGCGGCGGCAGCGGGGACTATTGCTATGTACTTGTTACAGAGATTGACATGGTGGTTGGCTGATGGAAAGAGTATGTTGTGATGCCTTGAAGCTATTGATGTCAATCAGTGAGACATTACTTTTTTTCGTACCGCTTCTTCTTTTTTTTCCTTTCATTCTATAGGAGAGAGAGAAAGAGAGAGAGAGAGAGAAAGAGAGAAAAAAATAGAGAGCACACTTTCTTCTCAACTTGTTTTTTTTATTTCTTGCGAAAATAAAGCTGGGCAGAAAGAAAGTCTTAAAGAATAGTGCATTTTTCTAAAGACGTTTGCCCTTTTTGGAAATCCAAACTGAAGGGAGAAAAAAGTTGACGAAAATATTATACTTTTATTATTATTATTATTGTAGTGTTCTGTACAAAGAGTAAATGTATGTTCCGTATTATATATACATATACATATATCTATAGAGTGACATCAGTAACCTGGAAAAAAAATTGATGTCACTCGTTGTCGTCGTCGTTGTTGTTGTAGTCGTCGTGATGGTGGAATAAGGCAGAAATTTTATGATCTAAGCAAGTCGGTGTATATGTATGTATACGTGTGGCAGTACAAGTTCTCATGACTTATTGCTGGATTTGAGACTGTCGTGAATGCATTAAAAGTGAGGGCAAAAAAATGAAAGATGAAGTAAAAAGAAGAAAAAAAATATGATATGATGGAGAAAGATGACATTACACTTGCCTCAGTACACATCATCATCGTCGTCGTCGTAGTTGCCATCATCATCATCACTATCACTGGTAGTAAACTTGTGAAAATGTTTATTCAAACAACCACTGGATCATCACTACTACATGCCACCACTACCATTACCCCACTTTCTCTCTACTGATAGATGTTTCAGGAATAATCCAACTTAACACCTTTTTCCCCTTATGGAACAAGCTGTCAGTTGATGATGCATGCCATAATGTAAACTGATATTATTATATTACATACAACAACAAGCAAAGTGAAATTCAATTTTCGTTGGAAAGTATACATGGTTTTTTTGAAGAATGGCGAGTGGTTTAAACGGGCAAATGTATGGTTTGCCGTAAAACATTTGAAGAGAGTGAAATGAAAAGGAGGAGATGGAGGAGGAGAAGAAGAAGAGAGGTTTCTAAAGAGAGGGAAAGAGGGTGAAAGTAAGTGGGTGAGATAAAAGGCTAATTTTGCAAGTTTTAGACAAATGTCTTAGGTAAATCGACAGACAGACGTGATGAACGAGCTGGAGAAAAAAATGCCATTTCTTTTGAGAAGGGCACTTGTGTAAATGCTTATATAAAATGAGCGCAAGTAAAACTACATGAAATGCTGTAAAATGGTGAAAGCAAAGTGTGCTTATAGTAGTAATACAGTGGTAGAGTTTAATGGGGTGTTAGTGTGTAACTACATAATCGGTTGAAAAAAAGAAAGAGAGGGAGGGGGGAGGCAAGAAAAAAAGAATGACAGACGCTTAAGACCACATTACACTTAATGGATTCAAAGACATTCAAGATCTCAACTGACACCAATTTTTCCCTCTGCGCCTTGTAATGTCTCCTTTTTTCTGAACTAGCATCATTATCATCATCATCCTCATCATGTCATTTTTTTATTCTCTCTTGTTTTTTTCTGCTTTTTCTTTATCTAAGATATATTTTCTTTCTTACTTGCTATATACTGGATATTATGAGTGTACTTTATCTGTTTTATAATTCTTTCTCTTTTTTTGTGTGCAGGAGAAGCCGTATGTGATGGTTAAACATGACACAAATCTCACGGGAAACGCTCGCTATGAAGGATTTTGCATTGATTTGCTCAAAGATGTGGCCAATTTGGTTGGCTTTCAGTACACAATAGAGATAGTGAAGGATGGCAAGTACGGTGTGGAGGATCCGGTGACAAAAGAATGGAATGGGATTGTACGAGAGCTCATTGATGGGGTAAGTTCTGCTGGTCCACTGTTTTAATAAAAACTCCTCATTTTACATTTTTTTTCTTTTCTTTATTCACCTGCATCTACTATCCGCACTATGACGACTGCAACTACTCATAGAGCATTAAACTAACTCTTTCTGTCTAGAATACATTTTTTTGTCTTTCTTTTTTTCTTTTTCTCTTTAAATTGTCCAAGTGACGACAAGAAAAAAAGAAGTGAAAAAAGGAAAGGAGAAGAAGAGAATGGAGAGAGAAAGGAAGTAACAAAAAGTATGTAGTTTCTCTCGATTTAGTAGTGAGTCGATCCATAATTCCGAACATGTGACACTGATGCCCTGGCCTTCCTGGGACATTACTGCTTAGCAGATTTTTTTAGCCATAAGTTGATGGAGAAAGTATAAAAGTAGTTGTGATGGCGATGGCAGGAGTAGTGCCTAATTCTGCTGATGTGAGTGCAGCCACAACTCTGCTACTTTTACATTTTCTTCTGCCCTTTTTACTTCTTGGCTCTTTTGCACATTATGAACTATACAGAGAAAGAGAGAGAAAGAGAGAGAGAGGAAAAAAGAAAGAAAAAAGAAAGGCTTCGAAACGAAACAGTAGTGAGAGTGGAGACTACTATTTTTTGGCCATTGTTACACCACTGGTGCTACTGCTGCTGCTGCTGCTTTTAAGGCTTTCTCTTTTTCTTTCATTCTCTCTCTCTCTCTCTCTCTCTCGCTCCCTCGCTTTCTTTGCAATGTTATTTTTTGTTCAAGTCTCTTTCTCGGTAGCAGAAAGAAACAGGGAGGAAAGATCCACTCTTCCATGCTGTTTTTTAAGCAGTAATCCTATAAGTCAACTTTGTAATAATAATAATACAGTCATCCATCCAGTCAGGCACCAAAAACGTTTGTTTCTTTTTACAACAATCTTTTATTCTTTCCTCTTTCTATACTTATATCCCCAATGTGCCCAGTGTCTACACACACACACTCTCTCTCTCTCCCCCTCTTTCTTCTTCAAGATACGCACATAAGCACTACTACCACTACTTTTACTACAAAAATGATACTTTTTTTCTCTTCTTTACTATTAAAATAGCAAAGTATGTAAGTAGCACGACTCCTTGTGTTGTTGTTACACCACTGCTTTTCCTTCTTCTGCTATCGTTCCAAGTCTCGATTTTACTTTCAATTGGCTTCCTCCATAAAAGTTGCTTTTTGTTTTTGTACACAGATTAGTTTCCAGCAGCAGCAGCAGCAGCAAAGCAACAACGGTCTATTGTAGTGCTCCTTTTGTTTTACACTTAACACTTTAGATTGGCTTCCTCCTCCTACACCACCACCACCACCACCACCGACTTTTATGCAGCAATCAGGCTAGATAGGAAAGAGAAGAAAAGCTGCTGCAGATATATTTTGTAAATTTTTTTAGAATAATGGAAACCCTGACAGGAACGTACTGCTGCTGCTGCTGCTGTTCCACTATTATTATTATTTCTTTTTTTTCAAAGCTGCTTCACACACTCTAATAATAAAGTATACATATGCTCCTCTCTCTCTCTCTGTTTACCAAGGAGGCTACAACAACAAACAAACAATGAAGTGTTTGTATAAAATATCGTGGGTACATCAAAGAAGAAAAAAAAGTTAATAATAATATCTCTCTCTATATATAAGTAATATACACTACTATTTTTTCTGTAGTAAATTGCACGAAAAAAAAACTTGGGCATTCTTCTCCATCATCATCTTTCAGCTTTTCTTCCTCTTATTACAAAGTTTTCGGTATTCATTGAGATTGAGAAGAAGACGAAGAAGACGAGGAAGAAGAGAAAAAAAATTATATCCATTGAATTTACTCAACTGACTGACAATTTACTATTTTTTTTCTTTAAAATAGAAACCAAACTACGAAATGGGTTATGCCGCTGTGATGTTGTTGTAGTGTAGTGATGATAGCAGTAGTTTGCTTGGAATAATGTGCGATATATGTGTATTCACATTTTATTTTTCTATTTTTTATTTATTGTTGGCCAAAAAAATCTCTGATAGTGAAGCCATTGTGTGTAGTAGTAGTAATATGATAGTAGTAATAAAAAAATGCTTTGGTCATCACCATCAGACAAAACACAAAAAAAGAAGAAGATATCAACTCACATCAACCAAAAAAAGAGTTCATATTTGCACTTTTATTAAAATAATCATAACAAAAAAAATGTAATAAAGGAGCGCATTTCCTTTCTTTTCTGCTTTCTTTCTTACTTTTACTTTTTTATTTTTTTTTGCAGCAATCTGACTTGGCAGTTGGGTCTATGACCATCAACTCGGCGAGGGAGAAAGTCATTGATTTCACCAAGCCATTCAGAAATCTTGGCATCTCCATCTTATTCAAGGTAAAAAAAATATGTGTATATAAATAACTAACTTTATAATATCTATACTTGTATACAACTCATACATATATTTTTTGTCTTCTTATTTTCATACAAATAAAAGCATACATGCGCTATTCCTCCAAAAGTTGTTTCCCAAAAAATAAAAATAATAACTTGGTAGATTTGCTTGTTCTTTCTTTACCCAAATGTTAGATAATGTGTACCTCTAGCAAAAGGTATTATCTTCATCACGATTATTATTAATATTACACAACCTGCATGTATTTTTTTTGTCGGTGTATAAAGCAGACATAAGGGAAGAAAAGCAAATAGTTTAATATCATGTTAACATTTTCGCTCTCCCTCTCTACCCATCCATTCATCGCGCTAAATTTCCTATTTATTTATTACCTTTGGGAGAGGAAAGGGATGTAATAACCAGTTCTCCTTTCTCAAATCTAATGAATGTGTGTGTCTAGTGTCTACAAGTGTCCCTGTGCATATTATCTACACTACACTACTGCCATTATTATTATTATGCTAGGGCATAAAGTAAACGCCAAAAAAATGCACCTAACGTTCCCTTTACCACATTAATAATAATAATAATAATAACAATAACAAAAGGTCAATATTATTCATACAGCTAGCTTGTTGATACAAAAGCCCAAATGTAAATCAAACACGGGGCTGTCATGTTTAGACAAGTGTGATGATAGGAAACCGCAAATTAATACAGCTGAAAGTAAATAAACAATCAACTAGATAAACGGCGGTTGTCTGGAACAAAATGCGGTTTAGCTAGTTAAGCAAGTAAACATGTATATATATGTTGGCTGGTTATATATAATATATAAAAATGTATATATTTGTCTGTCTCCTTGTATCTTTTCAGCTGCCCAAAAAGCCTCCAGCGAGACTGTTCAGTTTTCTCAACCCATTATCAGCCGAGATTTGGGCCTTGGTTGCAGGTAAGTATGAAAGCATACAAACACACACACACACACACCCGCAATTTCATTTACTCTCTGCCTTGCAGTTCTTGCCTTTACTACTACCATTTTTTCTCTCTGTTTCCTTACCTTTCATCTGTCTGGCAATTATGTAACAAAAGACGCAGGAACAACATCTGTTTCGATTGATTAGCGTAACTGCACATGATTGCGAGAATAGAATACCTTGTCGTTATTAGTATTACTATTATTTTTATTAGTGGTGATGGTAGAAGAAGTAGTAGTATCGTTATCATGATCATCATCACTATCATGGCAAGTCATCGTTTTTGTGTCGTTTTCTCTAGTGTGCCTGTACATACATGTATACGGTTGTGTGTGGCATTGGCTTTGTGGTGGAATAAGTGATGGGCTGGTTGGTGGTGGCAGTAATAATGATAGTGGCGTATCTGATTTCATCAGAAAGTCAAATAGTAGTACATAGTAGCAGCAGCAGCAGTAAAATCAACAAAGTTTCAAGCATTTTCTTGTTTGCCCAACACCACTAAATTACCGGAAATTTCTCGTTTGCTCTTCCTTTCTTTCTTCTCTTCCTTTCCTCTAATAGACTACCTATGAATTCTCTCGCTCATCTCATCCCTTTTCCTCCTCCTCCTCCTTCTCGTCTTCCTCCTCTCTCTCTCTCTTTGATTCATTCATCCATTTATTCACTCAACCGTTTCTTCACTCATTCTGTTGGCTGCCGTTATATAATTTCTCTGAATGTAGTCGTTGTCCTCGTTGTCGTCGTCGTGCTGGTGATAAGGTAACGAATGACTGAGCAAATGAATGACTCCCACTTATTTTTTTGTATATATACATACGTGACTACCTATCTACCTACCTTCCTATCTATCTACCTACTACACACCATTTTTTTTACTCTTTCCTCCTCTTGCAATAAATTGCTACGGCACATTTTCATTACCGTTATTCTAACAAAGTGTCCTTTTCCCAAAGTGAGAGAGAAAGAGGAATGAGTCGGCACACTCAGATTATTCCAAGTAAAGCCTCAAGCATAGTAATTATTCATTCGACCACTCACAACTTCCCCAGCTCTTTTCGGATTTTCTTTACTCTTTTTACAACTAACCTTAGCAGTTTCCTAGAAAACAGCTAATTTCTGCAAGTATGGAGCAATTCAATGGTCTGCATGTCCACATGTGTTTAGTGTTTGCGTCTCCAAAAAATAAACAATCATAAACCAGTCAAATTCTACAGAAAAACTGATGCCATCACTTGACTCTTCTCTTGAACAAATTATTATTATTATTAAGTCAACCAACCAGTCTATATTATATTTTTTTAATAAATAGTTATTCAAGCTTGCTTATGACTTTAAAAAAATTCTGTCTATACTGCTTCAACACTATAACAAATGGAGAAGTTGCGGAATTTGTGTATAAAAAATATTTTGCGCTGTATTTATACAGAGACGTATGTTTATTACTGCTGAAAATAATAGCAACGCAAAGCATTTCTCGTGGTTGGAGTTGACTCTCTTCCTCTAATTTATGATAACAAAGCTAAATATGTCAATAGCATGGCTGCCCTGTTAACGACACATCATTTGTTATGCCTAATTTCCTCTCTGCTTCCTCCTGTCCTCTTGATATCCAAAACACTGCTGAAAGATTCCCAAGTCTAATCCGACGTGAGAAAGGAACAAAAAACTGGTTTGGTGGTGCTTTTCTGCTGCTGCTGCTGCTTCTTCTTCTCAATAATTTTCTATTGGAAAGGTTTACCCCGTTTTTGCCGTCATCGTCATCATCATCATCATTGTTTCGCAATGTGCTATTCCACATTATTATTATTATTATTCTCTCATTTCCATCTCAACACTCATTGTCAGTTCATAATCACTTTGCTTCCACTTGATTTCCATGGAATCATGCCTTTCCATTACCCTGGAAATGAGCAAAGCTTCTGTTTTGTTGTCACTGGCACACTCGTACAAACACAGCATTGTAATGATGATGATGATCGCGACGACAACGATAGGAAGAAAGCTAGACTACTATTATTATTATTATTAGGAGCAAACGTCGTTTTCCTCTCTCACACTGACAGGTACTGCCTGCAGCACAACATTTTAGTACACACGTCCTTTTCTTTACATTCACCCCTCGCACTATTATATACCCTACCAATCTACTCAACTGAACAGCAGCACGAGCAGCACCACCATCATCATCCTCACCATCATGTAATTTTCATTCACCTTGTTTTTTTATTTCCGCCCATGAAAATACTCTCTCTCAAAATTTCCTCTTTCTCATCTGATTTATCTTTCAGAAGAAAAACGCTCAATCTACGTGAGAAAAAAAGGTTTAAAGCCATTTTTTGATGTTTTAGACAGCAGCATTTTTATTTTATATTTTTTCACTCTCTCTCTCTCTCTCTTTCTCACATTTTTTATGAACATTATTATCGGCGGGTGTGCATATGCACAAAGAATAAAGCTACATAGGTATAAAAGCGAGATTTTATTTTATATTCTCATCTTATTTTTTTCTACACATTAGAATTCCGATGAGATGATAGAAATAAATGGGAAAGGACTCACAGTTTATATGCAAACATATGCATGAAGAGAGAGAGAGAGAAGGAGATGAATTCATGGAGTAGAGAAAGAGAGTTTATCTCACTCTTTGCCTTGCAGCTATACCTAATACCTGAGCTACTACTACTGCTACTACAACTATTACGACCACTGCACTCTGCTATTTACTACTTGACTACAGCATTTTACTCTTTTGCCCTTTATAAATTCCGCATTATTCATACATCATTTAAATGATCCATCCATACGCGTTTTCACGTAAAGTGGTTTTCCTCCTTCTCTCATGAGCATGTATTCCTCCATATGGAGAAAAAAAATTTGTACACATGGCAGTAGAGGTAGCACCTTAAGTTAATAAAAAAATATATATAATATCATATAAATATGGCAGTAAATATTGGTAATATAATGATGATGATATGAAGAGAGAAGGAAAAAAATGGTAGGCTGGGTTTACGTCACTCTTATGAAATTAGAGTTTGTAGAGAGAAAGCAAAAAAGAGAGAATGAGAGAAAGAGAGAAAAAATATGATAGGGACAAGGAGTATAAGCAGTGATATGTTCTAATTCGATTAATTCAGAGAAATGGCTTCTTCCAAAAAAGCAATTTATGAAGATTTTCGAGAATAATGCAGATTCATAGTAATAATAATAATAATAAGTAGAGCACACTCATCATCATCATCATCGTAATCGTCGTCGTCGTCGTTGTACACACAAACACACTCACTATTACAGCATAACGTGCAGGCAGGTGACACATGTGTGTGTGTCCGTGTGTATGCGCGCACTCGCGCTGCATTGCATTAACGACAGCAAAATATTGGCCGTAGTATGTAAGTTGAGCTATAAAAGAATTGTGAAAAAAAACTTGGAGTTTGTTGAGAGGGATGATGATGATGATGATGGCGGTGTGTGGTGGTGTGCAAAATTATTTTTTATATAAAAAGTTATGTAAGGGGCATCATGTTGTTTTGCTTGATGACAAAAATAATAATAATAGTGCACACTAGTGATGATGGTGGAATAGAACTGACAATAACAGTGTTCCATTGCATTTTGAGTGCCATTTCAAGTGCAAATTAAATGTGCACATATTTGTTTGGCTTTTTGGTGTCCATCAACTTTGTGTGCATGTATGTGTGTTTGTGTGTCTATCTCTATAAACAAAAATGGTAAAACGATAAAGTACAGTGCAAAACGGAGAGAGATTAATAGGCGTAAAGTAATGAGCATGTATAGAAAATACCCTGTATGTATAAAGTGAGTGAATGCAAAAAAATCCGCATACGATAGGCATAATAGACTATGAAATGGGTTTTTTCTCTGCACTGCTATGCTTTGCCGTTTACAAAGTGGTTTAGGGTTAGGTGCTTTTTCCGTTTACAGATGAGTAGTAGGGCAGCAGCAGCAGCATAGCACAAGGATGCATGCGGTGTTGGTTTTTGCTGATTTTTTTTGCATTTGATATTGCCATCACCACCATCGTGTAATCGCTACCCTTTGCCGACTACATACATACATATGTACATATTTATAGTTAGTGCCCTAATATAGATTAGTAACTGGTGAACCAAACCGACACATTACCCACATGATGAAAATCTATTTCATGAGCGATTACCAAGGCTTACTTACTTTTTTTTACTTGCACATAACGAAAAAAATGGGATGATGTGAAGGCGGAATGATAGGGAAGGTGGTAGGGTATGGATGTGTAGACAGACACACAAAAAAAGTATAAATATTATCGCTATCATCGTCGGATGGGCGGTAAACAAGATCAGTGGTGATGATAAGGAATAACCAAACAAACAGTTCAAAAGCCGTCTTCTTTCACCACCACCACCACAGCTACTACTACTACTACCACTACCAACATTCATCAAAATTACTTGAAGAAATGCTTTGACTTTTTTTGATGTCATTTTTCCCCACATTTTCTACAGTAATGCACATTTTTTTGTATGTAGGAAATATGAGAGATGGTCGGTGGTAATATGCAATTTGGTGGTGGTATATAATAATAATAATAATAACAAGTTGGCTTGCATAATGGAATTTTCATGTTGCATAAATATAGCCGTAGACGACGACAGTCTGTCCTGTCGTTTGATGATGCTCCGGAGAATGTTTTACTTGTCCGCACACATAATCCCAAAATCCTAACTGACACTCATATTTACTTTCTCTTTTTTATTCCAGTTTTATCTTTGTGCACTACAACAGGAACAATGGCTAGTTCTGGTTGCCAATTTTTCATTCAATCATACTTAATAGACATGTGAGCACATATTTATTGCTCCAGAGAAAGAGCATAGCAAGCTGCAGTTAACTTGTGTGTGTGTGTGTGTGTGCAGCTCAACAGCTTAACTTGGCATCCAGATATGTACATAATTCAGTGGTCAAAGTTGAGGCATGAAAGAGTGGCGACAATTGTCGACTAAGATTACTTCATAACTGGCTAGTTGAACAGCTGTAATGACACATTCTGGCGGTGGTCTGTGCGGCAGTAAACCAAGTTTTGTAAATAAAATCAGAATGCAATTAAATCAATCAAAACTGCCAATAAAGTTATCGTTATAGCCATCATCTCGTTATGTTTCCCTCAGTCTAACCATCTATTAATGCTGTTGCTGGTGCTGCTGGTAAAGTCATCATAACAAAACAACAACGCGATAATAACAACTTGTAAAAACCCATAAAGAAACTCAACTCTCAAGTGAAACTCTCCAGAGGGTTTAGGTTGCTCTTCTTCTTCTTCTCCTCTACTGTCTTTACTTTTTTATGCTGTCTCTCTCCTCTCGCTCCTATCGTGTGAGTGAATATTAGAGAAAGTATATTATTATTATTACTATTATGATCATTATTATTATTTACTACAAGAAAGAACCATGACAATGAACACGTACATTTTCTTGTTGCCTCCATTAATTTCTACCTAGGATGAACAATAAATGCGGCTATGGCGAATGGTGGTGGTGGATGGTTTGTCTGCGTTTTCTTTTAGAAAGTAAACTTGGTGGCAGCCGGCTCAACTATACATATATATAAAAAAAATTCCACGGCTAGCATCACTATTCTCGATTTTAATACCTATACCAACCATCATAACACGCTGTTATATTACATTATAGTATAAAGACAGCGGCGACGAGTGAAATGAGATGAGGAGACAGAGGGAAGGAAAGCAGAGAAAAGAGACCAGTGTTATCTTAGGAATTCTTGGTTAGTCAGTTTTATTGGTTTGGTGGAGTTCTCCATTTACCATTTTTATTTACTTTAACTTCTCGTCAATAAACGACTTTTTTTGTCCACAGCAGCTTTCTCTCTTCACCGCACTATTAATACTGCTGCTGCTGCTACTACTACTTCTGCCATCCATGCTTCTTAGTTAGTTTTCTATCACATTAGAAATAAAAAAACTATCCAACTACCGTCGCCAATAAATTGGTTCCCGCACACACAGACACACACACAGACTGAAGCTCTTGAGGAAAGGGAAAAGAGAAAGATGCTGGGAGAAAAAAAGTAGAAAAGGTTTTTATAACACAGCGACGACGAAAAAAGTTAGTAGTAGAAGCATTGGAAAGAGAAAAGCTTCAATATTATATCCCATGTGACAGAACAAGTGGACTGTGTGGAATGCACTTACATGCATTCATGCATAGAGCTAGAAAGGGAAAAAGAGAGAGGGAGAGAGAGAATGCTTTTTCCGTGACTAATGGCCTTCGGCAATACAAGTTATTAAAAAGAAAAGAAGAGAAAGATGCGGAGAGATACACACACACAATCATGTCTCTACACATTGCGTACAGAAGAGAGAGAGAGAGAAAAGTAGAAGGTCGTTGATACTACCGCTTTTTGAATCTTCTTCTTATTTAATGCGACTACTATACGTCTTCTGCCTGCAACCGCTAATGCGTCGCCCTCTTTATTTCCCTTTTTCTCTTTGTCCTCCTGTTTGTCTGCACTTGGGTCTTTATCCTTCTACGCGTACAGAGAGAACAAACTCGACAAAATGACAAAACACAAGTTTATCTTTTAAAAAAAGGAAAGCTAATTTATTCCTCAGAAATTGCGTGCATGCTACGTAATTCTACCTTGACTACATCATGTATTATGCGAGAAGTTTGCGAGAGAAAATTGGTAGGAGAAAGGTTTTTTTTTGTTTTGTTTTGTTTACCACCATCAACAGCAACGGTAGCTGTATCAGAGTATTCAACAATTTAATGCTTCTTTCTTTTCTTTCTTGCTTTCTTTCTTTCTCTCTCTCTCTCTCTCTTTCTCTCTTCTTTTTGGCAACGACGATGATGCTAAAGTTACGATGACTACGCGGTAATAGTAAACGCACTGGTTAGGTATTTTTCTTGCAACACGTTTTCGTTTAAAACGAAATGACTCAATTTTGCACCAAGGCACGAAAAGTGGAGGAAGTGGAATGGAACAAGTTTTTTTTTCAAGTAAAACCTCCAATCATGGTGTTCTGCCTTGCTTCTTCTTTATCCATCTTTTGCTAATAAGCAAGTAAGAGTGAATGTGGAAAATTGAAGGAAATAAACAAGTGGGTAAGCCAATCACTTAGGACCATTAGCGTTTTCAGAGAGAGAGAGAGAGAAAGAAAGAGGAGATTGAAGAGAGAAAGAGAGAGAGAGAGCATGTCACTCCATTTCCCCTGTTTTCTCCTGTAATAATAACAATTATGTTTTCTTTTCTAAAGAGACTCATTGGACTTTATCACTTATTCATACTTTCATTTACACGACATGCATTACATTTGCACGGAAATTTAAGAAGAAAATTCTCTCTCACTTGCTCTCCTCTCGTGTTACTCTCGCTCGCTCTCTCTCTTTCTCCTTTCTCTTTCCTCTTCATCTCATCACCATCGTCGACATCATCCACAAGAAGTTTGCTAGTCTGCTTGTGGTACTAATAGTAATCGTAATAATAATAATAGTAATAAGCAGACACAGCCACCACCTCAGTGTGACCTCCCGTCAGACTAAAAATTAATATTGACATCTGGATTGCACATTACCTTCTCCTCCTCCTCTTCTCCTTTTCCACTTTCCAACTTTACCCTAAAAAAATTTGCATTTTCTTCTCAATGAGTTTCTCAGCGGAAGGAGACTCAAGCAGCAAATGAGAATTTTCTTCTTTCTCCTTTGGAAATATCTTGTGTGTGTGTGAGTGTGCGGTGTCTTTAGTGGGGAAAAACAAAATGAGTCTGACGGCGGTGGCGATACTAGTAGTAGTGGTGACGATGACAGTAGAATGCGTCTCCCCACGTCTCCAACAATGTCATCAAAGGAAAGAAAAAAAACTTGACGTCTTTTCTTGCCAACAACTTCTTCTTTTTCTTCTTCTTCTTGCTCCACTACTTACCACTTTGCTCACTTTTGTGAATCTGATCGGCATACCTACAAAAACCCCACCACCCTGGTGGTGGATCCTCTGATGATGTCGCTGCCAACTGTGCCGTTCTAAAGCAGAAGACGGGACATTTGTTCATTATCAGCAGTAGCAAAAGCAGCAGTAGTCGCATTCCATTGATGCCACCACCACCACCACCAAACTAGATCATCATCGTTGTACATGTTCTTCTGTTAAACTACTGTAAATACTTATATTGGAAGTAGTGGGTGGTGGTGAAAGTGTTGGCATGATGATGATGATGATGATGATGATGATGATGATGATGATGATGATAGCGGTGGGGACAGCTAGTGGAGTCAAGTAAAAGTGTATCTCTGTACGAAGTATACATATGTGTAACACGTTTTGCTCTAATGAACATCCGGAATCTTGATGCGATATGATCTAATGATACCCTCTCTCTCTCTCTCCCTTTCCCACTCTTATTGGGTCTCTCTCAAGTTATGGTGAAAGGAGTGGAGTAGCACCGAGGAAATGACACGAGCAAACGAAAAGGAAGATACACACATAATGTGCGACTCCGTTTTTTTCTTATAATAATAATAATATATTATAGAAAACCTTGGTCCTTCTTCTTCTTCTCTCTATTTCTTTTAACAGAGAAAGTATGGGAAATGAAGCATTTCAACGGGCCAAAGCTTTTTGGCATTCCAAGCGTGTTCTTTCTCTTTCTCTCTCTCTCTCTCTCTGTGTGTGTTGTCTGTGATGTATCTCTCTGTGAGACTGGAAGAAGAAGAAGAGTGAGCGAGTGGTGGTGGGTGACTCAATAAATGAAAAGAAAATTCAAAAAGTGAGAGAGGAGGAGTAGTGGCGAAGAAGAAGAAGAAGGGAAGAAGGAAGTTTGCAATATGAGCATGAACATTTCCTTAGTATTCTTCAAGGGTTTCCCCTTATGCAAGACTTAAAATTTATTAATACAACTATTTCACAGAAATCACAGCTACCCCCGCCAGTGCCGTCAAATTCCGGAGTCATTTTAAGGATATATGTATGTATGTATGTATGTAGCAGCAGCAGCAGCAGCAGAGCAACATGATACACTTCAAACAAGAGAAAGAAAGAAAGAAAGAAGGCAAGAGTGTTGTTTATAATATAAGGGTAGAGCACGGATACATAAATAGGTGAGGAGAAAAAGGATAAAGTTTCAAATAGAAGACTTTTCCTTTTCAATTCCATTTTGCTTTGAGTGCGAGTAAACTGCACGTTCCAACAAAATAGAAAACTATAATATACGGGAAGCAAGTAGAGTTTGCTTCAGGCATTGGGAATAATAACAATATCAACACCACCACCACCAGCATCGCCGTCGCCATCACGATGAAGAAGAATGACATGTCTTTCTCTGCTGTTGCGGCTGCTGGAAATAAGCGAGAGAATAAGTATTTTCTCCACTGCTGCTGCTGCCTCCACTCCCCCTAAAATGGAGTGGAGTGGGAGTGTATAGAAAAAAGATTACAATATACAGTTAATATGTGGCAAGATGAGTTGCAGACAAGAGAATTAGTAGTTGGCCCTGTTGATACATGATTGAGATAAATGGTATAATAATTATGCTTGGATCACATAGTCAGGCAGAAGAAGAAGCAGAAGAAGAAGGAGAAAAACAAGCAGAAAGCATCTTCTGATCTCTCTCGTTCTCTTCTCTGGATGGTTGGGGTTGCGGATGCATGGTGCATTCTCAATTCTTTGTTGATTTACACTTTGCCGCCGTTATTCACAAAAGAAAAAAAGCAACGCTCGCCTTCCGTTGTCGTATTACCTATTATTACTATTATTATTATTATATATCTCTGACAAACAACACACGTAAATAGTTATTTTTGCCATGGAAAAAGAAAAGGAAACTTTTTTATATATTTTTTTCAACCCCTTTTTTTCTCCTCTCTTGTGAACTTTTCTTGTTATCAGCTTTCACTTCTTTTTTTTTTGCTGCAGACTTTTCTACTTTCTTCTGTAAGCTCCATGTAGGCTTATAGTATACAAGAACGCAGATAAGTATGTCAAGACCCATTCGTCAAACTTTCCGTTTTACGGACTTAACCACCCCACTCATATTATATAACTCACACTGGTCACGTTTACTCTTTGCAAGCTGGAGAAGCTTCCTTTGAAAGAAAAAAAGCCTAAAAAGCAAGAATTCGCATTACTGATTGCGTTTCGTTGTGTTTATTTATTTTTCTTCTCATTTCTTTCCTATAATTTCCTTCGCCACAAGCACACCTCAAACCCTGCAGAACAGCTAGAGTGACAGAGAGAGAAGAAAATAATTTTTAAAAAATAGAATGTTGCGAGTAAACAACCTGATTAGGAGAAAATTCAAAACTTAAAAGGCAATTTAAAATTTAATGAGAAATCAGTGCTGACTAATAAAATTGTGTTTATTATGTACGCCATGTTTTTTTAGGTACCTATTTAATCGTCTGCTTCACACTCTTCGTCGTAGCAAGATTCACACCGAATGAGTGGCTTGCCCCACCTCCTTGCGCTGGCGACGAAGGAGTTTTGGAAAATCAGTTTTCTTTCGCAAATTCAGTTTGGTTTATCACAGGAACATTTCTTCGTCAGGGATCTGGACTTAATCCTAAGGTAAGTAGTAGTAATAATAATGACATCAATAATAATAATAACAAGAGTAATAATAAAAAAATGAAGCGCAATTTGTTATTGCGTTGTTGTGTCCCCGTACTAATTTCCTGTATAAAATAGTACCCAAGTCAAGACAATGCTAGAGCAGCAATTCTTTTTCATCCCTGTGAATTCCCCTCCCCCGTCTCTCAGAAAAACAAAATAATTACAACATTTTGTGTCCGCATTATTATTATTTTTACTGAAACACAAGCGAAGGATTGAAGATAAGATGGAAAAAAAGAAAAGAAAACAATTTCAGTTGTAATATCCTCTCTTCCCAGTCAGTACACTATTTTCCTTTCATTGGCACTTAAATTGACTCATTTAAAGCATCTGCGTCACATTTTTATTATCAAGTTTCGCTTTTATGACTAGTCGTCTCCTGAGGATACAACAACTGCCTTTCTCCTTGTGTCGTGCGTGCAGCTGTACAAAAAAAATAATAAAATAGGAAACTGTCTGTCTGCCTGTCTCTGTATTATATTCCCATTATGTACAACGTATCCACCACGCTACTATGTGCTCTATACACTCTCAACTCTCAACTTTCCACTACCCCATATTATCCAGATAAACTCTGGTGGTGGTGGTGGTGGTAACACACATGTTTTTCTGACAGACTTTGTTGTTGTTCTCTAGTATCAGAAGGATTCTTTTTATTGTAGCCCAGCATTCTTTGATTAAAACTTGTTGCGCAACGATGAAATTATTAGATAAGTGTATAATAAAAACCACACAGTGTACTGATACACTCATTTATTGTTCACCGCACATCTATTTATTTTATTTATTTTTATTTTCTGAAAAAGATTAATAATGCAACTTGTCATGGTAGATGAAGTTTATTTACCCATTTTGTATATAAGACTATATATATATACTTTCTATTTTGTAAAACAGGCAACTTCAACCCGACTGGTTGGAGGTATCTGGTGGTTTTTCACCCTAATTATCGTCTCTTCCTACACTGCCAATTTAGCTGCATTTCTCACAGTGGATCGCAAAAGTACTCCGATAGAATCAGCGGATGACTTGGCCGAGCAAACGGACATTTCCTATGGAACGCTGGAAAGTGGTTCTACCATGGATTTCTTCCGAGTACGTGAAAAAAAACATCAACAGTGCTTCTCAAATAACTCACAGCAGCCCCCAAAAAAAATATATATATTTTTACTACTGTATACAGCAATAATATATTTTTTTGTGCTGTTCTCATTTTCGTGCCATGTTTTCTCCTCATATTGCATACATCTATACATACATCTATTATCTATTATTTGCTTACAAAACTTACAAACAAAGCAAGATGATGACAGTGATAGTTGAATTAATACAAGCATAATGCTGTTTTCATTATAATGATGATGCGATTGCTATTATATTATTATTATTATTATTATTTGCTACTATTATCCTTACATACAAGTTACTTGGCTACTCATATAGACTACGCTGTCGTCGTCGTCGTCGTCGTCGTCCGCGTCAGCAGCAGCATCATTTTACATACAGTTAATTCTGAAAATCAAAACTACAGAATTTTCCTTCGTCTTGTCCTCGCTCTCGCAGTAGATAAAAGCAGTATTTACTATTATTATTATCAAGCATTTGGACATTTTTGAAAGATCAGCTTTCGCAGGTCATTGTCATTTGATTTGGCTACCATTACTGTTTAGTAAGCTGTTCTTTATGCTTGTAATATTATGTTACATTAGCCGACGTCTTCTCTCTTCTCTCTTTTATTATGTTGTTGTCGGCTTGTTCCCCCACCTCTCTCTCCCTCTCTTTCTTGCTTTTTCCTCTATTTGTTGAGAAAAGCGTGTAAGACGAGAAGCTAAAATCTTGTAAATTGTCGACATATCACAACATAATTTTGTGTATTAGGCATAAGTACACACGTATTTATGCAAGGCTATTATGCATGAGTGTGTATTTCATTTAAAACATGCCACGTTGGAATTCAAATGCTACTCTCTCTCTCTCTCTCTACTGCAAAAAAAGAGAAAAGTTTTCCCAGCCAACGAGTAATATTTCTCTGCTACTGTTTTGGTGCAAGTAGGGACGAAGAAGGCATAAAATACACACAGTTAAAATGTACAAGCTTTGATGTAGTGCCATGTCCAATAGATTTTGTGTAGTGGTGGTGGTGGCAGTGGTGGTAGTTGGTTGTTATTTTCATACAAGTGTAGTAAGAGTGTGTGCAGAAGTGGTGGTTGTAGAAGTTGCAAAAGGAAAGCAAGGAATGATTTAATTTGATTATTCTTTTGGCGGCCTTCCAGACAGATAGAGTTGAACCTTTGCCCAAAGAGCCTATGCTCACACTGGTAATCGTCATTTCCCTCGACTTGTTCGACTTTAAGCAATACGAAGAATGAAAAGAAAGAATGCTGCTGCTGCTGCTACTGAACAGAGCTAAAAAAAGAAACACGATACCACACTGACATTGCATTTGGGACGAGGCTCGAGATGTATTATGATATTTTCACCAAAACGGAAGAACAAGTACTACCACCATTTCAAACTACCATTTACTCTCATCACACTGCTGCTTCTGCTACGACGACGATGACTACGACTACTACTAATATTACAAAAAAAACTAGCAGTATTCTGTCGTTGATGTTCTACAGGCTCCTCTGTTTTCCGATTACTTTCTCCTCTAAATTCAAACAATAATATTCACTTGAAAGCAATAATCATGCACGCGTGAAGTCTATCTATCTATTTATCTATCTACCATGTATCTATCTATCTCTCTATCTAGCTATCCACATGAACTGAATGATAAAGACAGGAGATTCGGTTGCTAGTGGTATTCAAATTATATGTAGATTTAATCTGTTCCCCTGTTTTTACAACACGCCCTCCACTGCATTTCATAATATTTTCTTCTTGTAAAGGAACGAAAGAGTGGCTGGCTGACTGCACCTTCGGGGCAATGCCGATAATGGTTTGTGCCATGTACGGATTGTAGAAAATAAAAATGCGCTGGCTGCTGCGGCGACGACGGGTGTCAAGTCAAAGGTTTAAATATTTTATGCTGGAATATTGTGTAGGACATCGTGTAAATGTCATAAGGAGAATACGGCCACATCTTTTAAATAATTATGGGGAATATTATATGTATATTTTTTAGACGTATTAGAGGAGGCGAACAAGTGATTTTGCTCTTTTAACCTAAATTATTTTCTTCGCTATTTATCAAAAAAGTATAAATAAATAATTTCACGTGTATGTGGGGTAAGGGTGATGGTGAAAGCATGTCATTACAAAAAAATGAATCAATTTAAAACACAATTATAAGCAATGTTTTTTTGCTATTTATGTTTACATTATGAGAACATTATATTTTTTTAAAGAATTTTTTCTGCTGCTTTCTAACATTTATTTTGCACGGTAATCAATTGATCCACTGTTGCAATTTTCATGTACTCTTCCTCTCTCCTCTCGCGTAGAACTCCACCATCACAACGTATCAGAAGATGTGGGGATACATGGAAAGTCGACCAAATGTGTTCGTGCAAACTTATGAACAAGGTATTACACGAGTTCTTCAAGGGAACTATGCCTTTCTCATCGAATCACCCATGCTTGACTACGTGGTTCAACGCGATTGCAATCTTACTCAAATTGGTGGTCTATTGGATTCTAAGGGATATGGGATTGGAATGCCAAAAGGTAAACATTTACAAAATAAAACGAAATATTATTGAAAAAAAACCACAGAGCATTGGGATTTTTTTTGATTAAACCTAATGCATATACACCCCCACACATATATTATTATATATTCGTATACATATATTTTTTTATACAAATGCATTTTCTATAAACATTCTATAAAGAGCAAATAGTAAATAAATAAATAAAATAAATTGATTATTGTTGCCCTTTTTTCCAATCCGCCATGTTCGGAGGAATGCTAATTTGAGAAAAGTAAGTGGAGTTTAATTCCTTGCATATTTTCGCAAGTCATATAATAATACATGTGTGCATGTATATGTGTATATATATATAACGGAAGGAATGTTTGCGCATACATGAGAGCATAGCATTGTGCAACCATAATGTCCTGGTAATAACCAAAGTTCCCAGAAAATGCGCCATAAACTTTGTTGCAAAAGATTTTATTGCATACTTGCTCGCTCGCTCGCTCACTCAGTCACTCAGTGAGAGTGCCTAGTTTTCAAAAAATAAAATAAAAAAATCAACAGTCCAAAGTAAAGTATACTGCAGTAGTAGTAGCATTAGTCGTAGATGTAGTAGCAAGCAGTGCTGCTGTGTCAGCACAAGAACAAAAAGGAACATACACATTTTTTTAAAGAATATATATATATTTACAGAGGCAGTAAAATACTTTTTTTGTGCAGAAAAAAAGACAAGTTTTGTCGTCTAAATGTGTACATAAGAGTGTCATGCTCATCATTGAAAATTTTTGTTTGGGCTAGTTTTTGTCTTCTTTTTTGCTAACACATGAATTATTGTTCATCTTGAAAATTGTATATTATTATTAAGTGCACGTATACACATATTACACAATATTTTGCATGTTCAAAAAAGAAAAGTGATGATGGTCACTAGAGAGAAAGTGGGCTTTTTTTAGGGCTGCTCCTCTCGTCGTTGACTTTTTTTCTCTCTCTTTTATCAAGAGAAAAAATGTATGTACCTATTTAGAATACGAGAGGGAGCAAAGTATATGGTTAATCTATTTAAGCAACATTGAGCAATGCGCCTTGAGCCATCTAAGCTGCATGGCTTAAGAGGTTTTCATTCACTTTTCTTTTTGGCTCTTGAGCGAAAATGATCACACTTTTTCAGAGAGGGACGTACAGAGAAAGAGAGAGAGAGAGAGAGAGAGAGAGAAAGAGAGAAAAGAAAGAGAAAAAAATGGGCAAAGTGGTAAAAAGAAGTGGAATACTCGCCAAAATCCTGTGATGGAATCAGATGGCTTTAATAGAGAGAATAAGTGCTTTTACTATCACTATTATGATTATTACTGCTATCACTGCCCCTAAAGCTGGTGTACGACATGGATTTTTGGTTGAGCCTACGCTTAGTACCCTATTTGACTCGTTGATAGTGTGTTTGACGCTTTCACAAAAGAAGTAGCACCAACACAACCACCACTAGCAAACGCCGCCACCGCCGCCGCCGCTACCATCATCATCATCACCACCACCACCACTACTAGCACCACTACTACTGCTCAATGATCATAATCTCATCTTACTATAAAACCAGTGCAATGCAATGGTAACAGCAGCAGCAGCACCAATGTACATTTCCGGGCTTTCTTTACACATTGTAGATTTATTTTACTGCCATGCATGAATAGCATTTCATAGAGTGCCCCAGAACTTAAAAAAATTGTATATGAAAACGGCAAAGGATAGAGAAATGGGAGAAAAAAAGAAAGTCAAGGGAGGAACAAGTGCAAGAAATAGACAGTCTCTCTTCTCTCTCCCTCTCTCTCTCTATGCATATCCAGTCTTGTAGAAAAGAAGCAACTCTTTTGAGACCATCATGAAACCCAACTCAACTCTCCTCATTTTGTTTCCCTTCACGTTTCTCCGTGAAACAAGTCACTTACACGGACAGATAGAAAAAAAAATTATATGTGTTTACATATCTTATGAAGCTCTGCTAAGGATGATCATATAATATGCAGTATTGAATATACATACGTGGGTTTCGGTACGTACAATACGCACCACCAATACTACTACCATTACCATCATTATTATTATTATTATTATACCACTGCAGACTATTGGTATATACCATCTGCCAAACTGATATTAAGCTAATCAGTTCCTTTTAGTTTGAAAATTGCGAAAACGGGCAAGGTTACTACTGCCTGTTTCTTCTTATAGCCCTGCACTGCATAGTCTTGTCGGTGATGATGATGATGATGATAGTGATGATGACTATAGTGCGTCTATAAAATTGCATTCTATCAAAATGGAATCCCATCGAAACAAAGTGGAATGAATAGATGTACAATGTAAAAGTGTGGATGAGTTTGCTGAGTACGTGCAGAAAAAAATATATAAAGTACACAGCAACATTTCTGGTGATATCAGTTATCGTCATTGTTAAGTGCATATTATTAAATAAATAAATTGAATTGATATTAGCGTAAATAAATTGGTAATCAATAATAATAAATGTACTTGTTTAATTTTGTAGGTTTGTCTAATGTTTTTTTTAAAAAACGTTTTCTTTTTTCTTTGCTTTGTAGGCATCCTGGTGCTCGGAACTACAAGGGGAGTTAAAGTTGGCAGTTCGCTGCTGTCATTCCGCTCGAGATGAGGCAATCCTCGATCATCATCATCACGTGCACAATAAGTCATCGCCATCATCAACATACGTCCCAGTCATGCCTGACAGCTCGGGGAACCAACCTCCATTGCCTATGTTTGAAATGCGCAAAACCTCATTTGAGTTCAATTCATGATGCATGCTTCATGGGAGTAACTTTGCCAAATTATTCAAAAGGATGTTATTTTATATCATATTCTGAGCTATATTGTACATACATACACACATAATTATGATGGTAATACCTATACAATACCTATATACATACCTATTATACCTACATACCTACCTACACACATAACTTGATAAGTGAACAACAGCAACTTTATAAGCCAAACTGCAGTCCAAAATGTACGAATAAAATGATAAAAAAATAAAATAAAAATACATAAATAAATACTACTTAATCAAAAAAATCATAAATACTCTGTGCAAAAATTTATTTCCAACTTGCTTTATTTCTCTCTGGGCAAAAATTAAGTTTAAAAAAATGTTCATTTTTGCCGGTGATTTTAATAAGCGTAAGTGCATCATCACCAAAATATGGCCAACTGAACGAATAAACAGTCTTCTTTTTTTAGGCTATCGACTAGAGTGTGTTTGTACGGAAAAGGAGTAAGTAGCAAGCATGTACCTAATCACACTCACTCAGACGTCGTGCTGAATTAGCCATACTAATAAATAGTAGCAGTAAACTGCGTAATGAGACTAATTACGAAGAAAGTAGACTGCAATATTGCAAAAGTTATTGCTACAATTTTTCCCCAAAGACAATGAAACTTTTCCTATTAATTCTCATATAATTCTTGTCTGATTTTTTGGTGCAAAGGTCATCATCATCATCGTCATGAGTACAACAGCATGGAAAAAAAAGTAAAACTGCAACAAAAAAGTTTTATATGTGCTCCTCTGTGCTACTTTCCATGTATAGCAGTTTTATGCATTCAGGAAGCATGTTCCTATTTTATTCTCTATTGAAAAAAAGAAAGAAAAACATTTTTCTGCTTATTTATTTATTTATTTATTTATACGGAAAGGGGATGTTTGTCAGGGGTTTCTTGCTTTCACCCGAAACTTGGTTGACTTACCAGTTTTTGGTCAGGAGCGACATCTCTGTTTTCAAGAATTTACTACGTTGTGCGGTCTTTGTTCCCGGGAAAAACTAAACCTTTTCTTTTGATTGCAGTTAGATGGCAGCAAAGACCAAAAAAATT